>CM021107.1:6586880-6660347 GCA_007115665.2 Sequoiadendron giganteum
CCTCTCACTCTCAAGTCTCTCCCTCCTACCACATCTCCCTCTCTCAAGTCTCTCTTTCTCAGTCACTCCCTCTATCTCTAACCTTAATCCTAAACCCTAAACCCTTAACTCTTAAAACCTCTACCCTCTCTCTCTCTCAACCATCTCCCTCCTACACCCTCTCCCTCTCTCAAGTCTCTCTCTCTCACTCACTCACTCCTATGTCTCTTCCATCTACCCTTAGCCCTATACCCTTAAACCATCTATGCTCTACCCTCTATCTCTCTCCCACTCCCTCCATCCCTCTCTCTCTCTAGACTCTCCCTCCCCCCTCTCTCTCTTAGTTCTCTCTCTCTCTCCCCTCTACCCTTAACCCTAAACCCTAAACCCTTAAACCTTCTACCCTCACTCCCTCTATCTCTCTCCCACTCCCTCTCTCTTTTTCTCTCTCTCTCTATCTCATGTCTCTCCCTCCTACCTGCTCTCCCTATCTCAATTCTCTCTCTCTCACTCACTCATAAATCTCTCTGCTCTACCCTTAGCCCTCTACCCTATATCTCTCTCCTACTCAATCCCTCTCTCTCTCAAGACTCTCCCTCATATCCCCTCTCCCTCTCTCGGGTCTCTCTCTCTCTTTCTCTCACTCACTCCATCTATCTCTCTCCCCTCTACCCTTAACCCTTAAAATCTAAACCCCTAAAACCTCTACCCTTTATCTCTCTCTCACTCCCTCCCTCCCTCCCTCCCTATCTCTCTCTCAATTATCTCCCTCCTACCCCCTCTCCCTCTCTTAGGTCTCTCACTCACTCACTCACTCATTCCTATCTCTCTCCCCTCTACCCTCTACCCTTAACCCTATATCCTCTATGTCTCTCTAGCTCCCTCCCTCTCTCTCTCACTAAATCCCTCTATCTCTCCCTCGTATACCCTTAAACCCTAAACCCTTAAACCCTCTACCCTCTCTCTCTCTCTTCTTCCCCTCTCTCTCTCAAGACTCTCCCTGGACTACCCCCTCTCTCTCTAATAGGTCTCTCACTCACTCACTCACTCACTCCCTCAATCTCTCTCCCCTCTACCCTTAACCCTAAACCCTAAACCCTAAAACCTTATCCCTTGTTGGGTAAAATAGAGTCAAATGAATGGTTTCTATCTACCAGGTTCTCTAATTGTTTGACATATAATTATGAGTTTACAACTGGTATAAACATGCAAGAATGTACTTGATAAACCCTATTTGAGGTAGAATATCAAATCTAACTATCTGATTCTTCTTATTGGTCCAAATGACATTCCCAAATTACTGTAATTGATTGAAGGGAGTTTTCATTCTTCTTTAAAGAATCTAATAAACCAAATCACACAAAAACAAAAAATGTGTACCGATAAATCAAATATATACTTGATACTTCAATTTAAACAATCAGGAAACATCATATTGGAGACAATCAGATAATCACAAGAATTTAACAAATAATTGATGCCAGGATGAAATCACCAAATTATCAGTTTTTCATTATCTTCCTTGAAATTCATACATGTAACATAATTTTTTAAGGAGGCATTGCTAATTATTGTCCATGCAATGGGAATCCTTAATCCTTTGTACCTTATTTGGTTTAAAAAATTAAACCATTAGGGATGGCCCCAGGCCACCTCAAAAAGAAAAACCTGCACTTTCCTCTGTCATAAACTTTGTTCTAAATAGAGCTCATTAGATTTCTTTGGAAACTATCCATTCCACCTACCCTGCAATATGCACTATCATTGAAAACCTTCAAGAAATCATTGTATTCAATCTTATTCATATCCATCTCATCATTCTACATTTCATTATTCTTACTATCATATGAAAATCTGAATACTCCTTATGGCAACTTGAAAACCTAAGGGATATTCAACAAAACATTCATAGGCATGCTCACTGCCATATGTTGTTGAATGTGCCTGCAACTGCACTAGGACCTAAAAATCTGAACACTCCTTATGGAAACTTGAAAACCCGAGGGATTAAGAGGGTATAGGGGTCAAGGGATTAGGGTTGAAGGGTTGAGGGTTGAGGGATTAGGGTTTAAGGCTCTACCTATTTGTCCCTCTATACCTATTTCTCTCTCCCTCCTTGCCTCCTCTCTCTCAATATCTCTACCTTCTTTCCATATCTACCTCTCTCTCTCTCTACCCTTAACCCTAAACCCTAACCACTTAAAACCCTCTACCCTCTACTCTTTATCTCTCTCCCACTCCCTCTCCCTGCTACCCCCTATCCCTCTCTCAAGTCTCTCTCAACCCTCACCCCAATACCCTCTACTTTAAACCCAATACCCTCTACCATCAACCCTATAACCTCAAACCTTAAACCCTTAAACCCAAGTAAACTCTATACCCTAATCCCTCAACCCTCAACCCTTAATCCCTTGAACCTTAAACCCTCTACCCTCTACCCTCTACCCTCTACCCTCTACCCTCTACCCTCAACCCTCAACCCTCAACCCTCAACCCTTAAAACCTCTACCCTCAACCCTCAACCCTCAACCCTCAACCCTTAAACCCTCTACCCTCTACCCTCTACCCTATAATTTAAACCCTCAACCCTCAATTATCAATCCTTGACCCTTAATACATCAACCCTAGGTAGGTAGGCGAACATAGGTGAGATACATAATGATGAAGGGAGAGGTAGGTAAAAAAAGGGATAGGGGAGATAAATATAGGTAGAGAGGGTAGGAGATGTAGAGAGAGGAGAGATAGAGATAATTAGAGAGGGGAGGGAGGGACAAGTAGGGAGGAGATAGAGGTGTGTGTGTGTGTGTGTGTGTGAGAGAGAGAGAGAGAGAGAAAACACGGTTGAGATATAGTGATGGAGGGAGAAGTGGGTAAAGAGAGGGGGAGGGGAGATAAAGATAAATATAGAGGGAAGGAGATGTAGAGAGAGATGATAGATAGAGAGAAGTGGAGAGTGGAGGGATGGTGAGAGAGGAAAGGAGGAGATTGAGGTGAGTGTGTGTGAGAGGGAGGGAGAGTGAGAGGAGATAAAATGAGGGGACAGAGGAAGGGGGAGAGAGAAAATAGATTAGATAGGGAAGGGGGGAGAGATATAGAGTAGAGAGGGAAGGAGAGAGTAAGAGAGAAAGATGGGTGAGGGAGAGAGTGGTAGGTAGTGGAGTGAGAGGTAGGTAGAGAGGGAAGGAGAGAGGGATGGATAGGAGGGAGAGAGGGAAGGAGGGAGAGTGAGATGGAGAGAGTGGTGAGATAGAGAGTAGAGAGGTAAGGAGAGAGAAATAGGTATAGAGGGACAACTAGGTAGAGAGAACTAGAGAGGGAATCTTAGGTCTCTCACTCACTCACTCACTCCCTCTCTCTATCTTAGGTCTCTCTTTCTCACACACTCACTCACTCCCTCTATCTCTCTCCCCTCTCCTAAACCCTAAACCCTTAACCCTTAAACCCTAAACCATTAAACCCTCTACCCTCTACCCTTAACCCTCCCTCCTCTCTCTCTCTCTTTCAAGTCTCTCCATACCACCCCCTCTCCCTCTCTCAGGTCTCTCTCTCACTCACTCAATCCATCTATCTCTCTCCCATCTCCCTTAAACCCTATACCCTCAAACCAATACCCTAATCCCTCAACACTTAAACCCTTAAACCCAATTAAACTCTCTACCCTAATCCCTCTATTAGGTATGTCACTCACTCACTCCCTCTATCTCTCTCCCATCCCTCTCCCACTCCCTCTCTCTCACTCTCTCCCACTCTGTCTTTCTCCTCTCTCTCTCCCTCTCTCAGATATCTCCCTCCCACTCTCTCTCTCCCTCTATCTCATGTATCTCCCCCCACCCCCTCCATCTCTCTCGAATCCCTCTATCTTGAGTACTCCCTCTCCCCCGAGTACTCCCTCTCCCTCCCACCCCCTCTCTATCTCTCAAGTCTCTCTCTCTCTCTCTCACTCCTTGTATCTCTCCCATCCCTCTATCTCTCACTCCCTCTCTCTCCTACTCTCTTAGGTATCTCTTTCCCACCCCCTCTCTCCCACTTTGTCTCCCTCTCCTTCTCTCTCGGGTGTCTCCCTCCCACTCCCTCTCCCTCCCTCTCTCTCACTCTCTCTCTGTCTCTATGGATTAGGGTTTAAGGGTTGAGGGATTAAGCCTCACTTATGTCACAATCCCTCTCTATCAGGCCTCACTTACCTCCCACCCTACTTTCTTAGGTCTCTCCTTCCCACCCCCTCTCTCCCACTTTGACTCCCTCTCCTGACCCCCTCTCTCCCACTTTGACTTCCCTCAGAGGAACATCTTTGGGTGACGGGGTAAATAAAAAATTGGGTTGACCCCCATGATTTAGCCCACATTCTCCTATGTCAGTTGACTTCATATTGTACCAATCTATGCTTGATCCATCACCTTTTTACCACCAATCTGCATGGTAGACAACATAGAAGAAGATATTTTGAAGTTTCTACATCATTTTACATTATCTGAGGTAATATATTCATTTTGGTAAATTGAAATGTTTGTCTTTAGTATATTTGTTTGTTTTTGACAATATAAACTAAATTTCCTTAATGATTTTATTAATCATAACAATTGGACTTAGAATTCAACATTGAATTAGATGGGATTTGCATAAAAAAGTTCAATTTTTAGATTTGCATAAAAAAGTTCAATTTTTATGAGTTTGAAGAACAAAAAAAATAAAAAACATGAAATTTACTTATGAATTCTATTTGCATTGCTTATAGTAGTCCATTTCCAGCATGGCTAGTGGAATTCACTGTATTTCATTCTTTTTCCAACTAATTTGGAAAACTTTTATTTTCATTAATTTGGAAAACCTCATTGCCAAAGAAATAGTGAATAATGATAAGATATAGCATCACAAACCCTTCTTTGAATCCATATTCTTCATGACTTTGTTGACAATCAAAAATTTGGTTTTGAGAAAAATAAACACAAGAGTCTCTAGTTTTCATTTTGGTGGCAGCAATTTATACCCTAGGTTTGTGATTCTCATTGATTTGTTGTATTGAATGGTTTCCACCCCTCTATGCATCATTTTTTTTGTAAAATACATTACTTACTTTTGTTCTATGTGTGTTTGTGGACATGTAGCATTCAAGTTCATGCCGAGGAAATGACCAAAGCCTCTAACACCAGAAGAGCATGCAGTCAAAAATGCAAGGAGAAGAGAATCAAAAAATATAGCTTGTGAAGCAAAGGAATTGCAGCCCATACAGCCATAAACTTATGTGCAATCTAAGAGACATGTAAAATTGGTAAAACAAAGGGCACGAATGAGGAAATTTTGTGGAAGAACGAGAATGAATATAGAAGCTAGGGGCACATCATCAACCATAGGTGAAGCTCAATGCACATCTCCAGTTGAAGACACATTGATAAAAACATGTGGTTTTCCAAGTACATCGGAAATCACATCTCCAATTGAAGACACACCATCAAAAACATTGCATTTTGAAAGTACATCAGAAAACACATCTCTATTTCAAGGAAATCCACAAACGACACCTCAAGTTGGAGGTACAACATCGTTTACATGTCAATCTCAAGGTATGTCATCAATTGCACCTCCAATTGAAGGTACACGATCTATCCCCGATGTTGTTGACCTTCCCAATATTGACACAAATTTACATTTGAGAACTCCTCCTAGAGTTTTGCATAGAAAACCTACATTTTTTATTGATATTGATTCCAATGTTTTGAAATGGATGCCTAATAAGATTCCTAAACGTACATGTCAAAGATATGCAGAAAGGATATGGAGTTTGTTTTTTGCGAAGCTAAGTAAGGGTGAAAGATGCCAACTATTTGTTGAAATGATGAGGCAACTCAAATTTAGGCCCACCGTGAAGGTTCTTGGGCTAAGAGTTTTGAATGACTCAAGTGAAAATTTCATTGTAAGGAACTTGATGAGTGCATACGAGAGCGTAGGTTCCACCTCACACATGAAGGATAGTTGTGCCATACAACATGTGATGACAACAACATTGTTAAGTAGTAAAACAAGGAACAAGGTGAACCTTACAAAGGCAAGTAAGTCTTTGAAAATAATTAGATCATCTCTAATGAGAGCCAAAGGAAGGCATGAAAGAGTGGAGGATCCAAATAGCAATGAGTTATGGGCATTTTCGGGTGGAGTGCCACAGAAAGACACAAGAATTGCTCAAGGCTTGAGATCTTTAATTGTGAATTATTGGAAGGATAACACAAGGACCTCTCCTAATCAAAGAGATTTTGTAAGAAGGAGAATTGGTAGTATAAACCGTGAGCCACATCCAATGCATTATTTGTATACCACTCAAACCCAATTTTTTGCTGATTTTGTACAAAATTTTCCTAAAATTAAAATATGTCAAAGGTATTTTGAAATGCTAAAGCCTTTTTTATGTCAAAAATAAATCACACATGCACTACTTGTTGTTGTAGGGTTCATATTGAGTTCTCTAACCATTATGATGTTTATCAACGTATATGTGTAGATATGCATACTGAAAATGTTTCGCAGGAATGTAACATAATGCCTCCACCTAAATCGTCAAGGAAATTTTTGTCTTCCATTTTATGTGAAAGAGAGGATGGTCAAATGTTTAACAAAAAATCATGTTTGGATGGCACATGTGATCATTGTGGTGGCATGCAACATTTTCCAATTTTCCAACACATGGCTAGTACACACACAATTGGAGACAAAATTGTGGAATTTGGCAAATATACGATAGTGGCATACAGTCTAAAAGATGGGAAAGAAGCAAAGAAGTGTGAATTGGTTAGTGATAAGATTCTAGTGTATCAGTTTATGGGCATTTTTCATGATCAGGTGGTTTATGATTATACAATGCATACACACAGAGCACAATGGTTGGACTCACAGTTCAAGTTATGCAAGGACACATTTCCACTTTGTCATATCATTTCAGTTGTCGACTTCACTGAGAACTACACACTACAACCACAAAACGAGGTGCAATCATAGTACTACAACTCTGTGTAGGTTTCTATATTTGTACATATAGCATTCATTCATGCAAATGATAGTACAAAGGAAAATAGGAAAGTATTGAGGGAGTATCAATTTTACATCAGTGATGATCGCACACATTTTGCAAAGTTTGTTCAAGGTTGCTTTCATATGTTCTATGCTAATCTAGCTAGAAGGGGCATACCATTTAGTCAACATATCATATGGTTAGATAATTATACATCACAATTCAAGAATGCCAGAATGTTTTACTGGTTGAGCAGGATGCATAGGATTAGTGGTGTTCAACATATGTGGAACTTCTCAAAGGTCAGGCATGGAAAGGGGAAGCATGATGGAGTAGGTACATGTATCAAAAGAGCACTAGCACGAGAAGAGTTAAAGTACACAAACAGTGTAAATTTGACAGATGCAAGATCAATTGTCCAGTGGTGCAATGGTTCAATGGGTCCAGGTAGTGAAGGAAATTCTTTAGTTCATAGATTTTTTCATTTAGTAGATGATAGTAACATTGCAAAATATGAGGATTGTTGTACACTAACAGGATTGAGTGAGCTACACTCTTTTAGAAGCTCTAATGTAGGTACATGGACTATCCATACAAGGAAGATGGCATGCTTTTTTTATGCATGTAAACTTCAATCATGGAATGATTACGAGTCAACAGAGTGGGTTGATGAATGGTCTATAAGAAGTCTAACCCCACTTGACACTTATCAGCTCCCGATGACTCTACAAATCACAGAGATGCAATCATCCATTGACTTTGATCATGTATCGGACCTACTAGAGCCAAGTAATATATCTTACTTACAAGTTTTATTATGTTGCTCGATAAATAAATCTAACAAGATGAACATATCAATGTAGGGCACGTTTATGCGGTAATTGCAAATGAAGACAATGAAGAGGGTATAGATTGTAACCTGTGCCGTTGTATTGAGGCCAAAAAGAAATTGGAGTCCCCAGTTATAGACGGAGAAAACATAAAATATCCTACAGGTTCGGTGGTTGTTACTGGAACATGGCTTCGAAGGTATCTAGCTAAGAATGTTGCAGTTTGGTTGTTTGAGGACTTTGACACACATCGTAAAATTCTTCAGTATTCGAACCTTGTCATCACCACCAACGTTCATTTGATCAAATATAAGGGTAAACCTACAAACAAGAACTTGTGGAAAGTGTGTGAGTCTGACCACGAGGAAATACTCGACACAATAAAGACTAGAGAAGACCCAGATGGTTCCCTGGATTGATTTGTAAGTATGCACATTGAATTTGTAAAGCCATGTTATTGATCACTATTTTGGACCAACACCTTGCAATAAGGCTTTTTTCATGATTATTGTTTGATGTCGTATGCATTTACGACTGTCATTGATCCTTTTCTGATTGTCACTGTAGGTAATACTAAATTTTTTCAAAGTATATAAGAAAAGAACAACATCGGTTGCGAGTGCAAGTGTTCAGTGGTATGAGAAACAACGGTTGCTGGTGCATTTTTTGGTTGTCAATCTTCTCTTTATTTTCCATCTCCTATATTTATATGATTTTTATATGCTACACATTTTATGTTAAGCCTCTCAGTGATATATTTGAAATTTATACTTAGGGTCATCGAGAGATGATAAAGTAGCGAAGGGGCACATCACCATTGTAAGACCTTCAATCGACCTCCTTATCTAGCATGCATGAATGTGATAGTACGTCTCGTCAGCTATATGACTGACATGATTTAGTTATTTCTCTTTTAATGATTTTTATGTGAGTCTATGTCTAAGATTAAGAGGCTTTTGCAGGTTTTTTGTGGACCAAATTCCTATGATACTACACAACCACAGAGAGGCTACTACCCATGTGTTTTGTATGGAGCAGGTGATGCACATGTTTTAAACCATTTTGGAATGCAAATAGTTGGGCCAACTGAGGTGGAATAGAAAAAAGAAACTGGGCAACAACTCCTTTTGTCTTTTTCTCAAGTACAATATATTTCATGATTTGTGTTCGAAATGGGAGGATTATTTTCCTGCATGTATTGCTACAAGTATTGATAAATGGGAGGATTTTCAAGATGTTCTTTCCATCACTATTTTAATATTTGTCATTGACTTACAGTATTTTTTGAAGACTCCACATTCATAAGGACCTATTGTTGCATACACAACCATAGCTCTTGGAGTCTGTAGACACTGACTGATATAGACTTGACAGTCATAGGATATTGACTATGGTAAGTGAATTTGATTTTCAAGCACTTTATAATCATACACTCACTATACTTAACAATTGATCACTACTCATTTCTAATCTGTCATTTTCATTTGCACATTGCCATGTATAGTGACCCTTCACAGTTCCCTTGTGTTCATACATTCATGATGCTTGTCTTAATGAATAACCTTTCTTTAAATCTATTGTCCTTTGATGAAGTGACAAGGTAGGGGCAGTGTATACCTCAGAGAAATTGATGCAACCTAGGTCATCTCTAACATACCTTAGGGTATGAAATTCAACAGAACAACTACTATGGTTCAACCGACTCGATCCCTTAAGGGTGCAAAGTGCAAAAGGGCAACCATATTTGACAGGGTATTACTCGTAAATCGTGGTGATTATGAAATATCTATCTAAACCTATGAGTTCACGTTGGCTCCCTCTACAATAACCTTTCTCGATTTTCGCTATCTTGGAGGATTTTTCATATGGTGGCAAATTTTCACTTGAGGAAAAAGTTGTCAAATACAAGTAGTTGAAATTGCAAAGTGGTGCAACTTTCGTTCTGCAACTTGTGTGACCAAAAAAACTGTTCCAACACGTCTGGGTGGGTACCTTTACGCTAGTAATGGTCCTCTTTCACACCTAAACATGCGGAATCGCTTCGAGCTACGTTCAACCAGATCGATCCCTTAAGGGTCCAAAGTGCAAAAGGGTTGCGAAATTCAGCATTCTATTACTCGGACACCATGATGCTTAGAAACTTCTCCTCTGAACCTACAAGTTCATGTTTTCCCCCTCTACAATAACCTTTATTGGTTTTTGCTATCTCGGAGGCTTTTTCCTATGGTGGCGAATTTTCACTTGAGGAAAAAGTTGTCAAATGCAAGTAGTTGAAAGTTGCAAAGTGGTGCAACTTTTGTTCTATAGCTCATGTGACCAAAAAAATTGTTCCAACGTGTCTGGATGGGTACGTATACGCTAGGAAATTTCCTCTTTCACACCTAAACACGCGAAATCACTCTGAGCTACGTTCAACCGGATCAATCCCTTAAGGGTCCAAAGTGCAAAATGGCTATGAAATTCAGCATGCTATTACTCAGACACCGTGATGCTGAGAATCTTCTCGTCTAATCCTACAAGATCAAGTTGGGCCCATATACAATAACCTCTCTCAGTTTTCGCTATCTCGAAGGAATTTACCTATGCTGGCAAATTTTCACTCGAGGAAAAAGTTGTCAAATGCAAGTAGTTGAAAGTTGCAAAGTGGTGCAACTTTTGTTTTGTAGTTCGTGTGACCAAACGGACTATTCCAATGCATCCAAATAGGTATTTTTACACTAGGCATGGTCCTCTTTTGCACCTAAACATGCATAATCGCTCTGAGCTACATTCAATCGGATCGATCCCTTAAGGGTACAAAGTCCAAAATGGCTGTGAACTTCAACATGCTATTACTTGGATATCATGTTGCTTAGAAACTTCTCGTTTGATCCTATGGGATCACGTTGGGCCCCTCTACAATAACCTTGCTCAGTTTTTGCTATCTCAGAAGATTTTTCCTATGGTGGTGAATTTTCACTCGAGGAAAAAGTTGTCAAATGCAAGTAGTTGAGGCATATTATCAAACAATTCACTGCATTGTCTATGGCTTGTCATGGCATTCCATCACCATCAGACCACTTTTCTTTGAGGCATTTTTTAAAAAATTTCAATGGTTTGTATATGCTATTGCATACTATTATGCTTTCCTAGATTTTTTCCAAGCATCCATAGCTTGTTTGAAAGCATTTTTTTTAGGCTTTTAGCCATAGCAAGAAGGCAATGAACTATTTGATAAAATGCTTTGGTAGACATATATGAAAAATTTCATAGCATAGACAAGGGAATGAACTATTTGAAAAAATGCCTCAAAGAAATGTGGTCTCATGGAATGCCATGACAAGCTAAAGCAATTGGCAGCTGCTCCTAGTTATTAGTTATGCAATGTGTAGTAATTGCATAACTGCTTAGGTTGACTTTGTCAAAAGCTATATTGTAACTGAAATTTTTTCATCTATCAGCATCTAGTTATTCGTTATTCAATGTGAAGTGATGCTTTGATTTTGAAAGATGTGCAATGCATGAATAAAAACTACAAAAATCTATTTTCTACATTTCATTAGTTAAACTCTTTATTTTATTTTCTCTCTATATCTCTATGCTATGGAAATGCCTTTCGATTTCAAAAAAGATATTTTTTATCTCTTGTTATACAATTTTTTACATTTTTTAATCTCTTGTTATAAAAAGGAACAAATATACAATGTTAAAGAAGAGTGAAAGCACAACTAAATTTATCATTTCAAAGCAATTTTTTCAATGCATTTTTTCAAATAGTTCACTACCTTCTCTATGCTATTGCTTACTATTATGCTTTTGATATATTTTTTGAAGCATCCATAGCTTGCTCAAAATCACTTGTTTTAGGCTTTTAGCCATAGCAACAAGGGAGTGAACTGTTTGAGAAGATTCTTTGGTAGACATGTATGAAAAATGTGGTAACATAGACAAGGCAGGGAACTATTTGAAAAAATATCTCAAAGAAATTTGGTCTCATAGAATGCCATTATAAGAAAATGCAATTGGCAGCTACTCCTAGATATTAGTTATGCAATGTGAAGAAATTGCATAACTGCTTAGGTTGACTTTGTTCAAACTATATTGTAATTAAATTTTCGGCATCTATCAGCATCTACTTATTAGTTATGCAAAGTGAAGTAATGCTTTGACTTTGAAAGATGTGCAATGCAATGTAATCAATGACATGAATATAAACTACAAAAGTCCATTTTTTATAATTCATTAGTTAAAATATTTATTGTATTTTCTCTCTATATTTCTATATGCTATGTAAATACCTTGAAATTGTATTTACAAGGCTTAATAGGTCAGTTAGGTGGTATTTGAAAAATCAAGTTGTGAATGAATGGTAATTAAGAGAAAAAATGGCAAATTGCCATCTTAGAAGTCTAACAAAGGGCGGTTATGGTGGTTGATCAACTCAAGGGGTAGTTGGAAGGTGGTATCAAGATATATTTCTGTAATACCCCGAGTTAAGGGTTGATTTTGTTCAGTTTCTAATAATAAAATATACTTGAAAATACTGATCACTGGTTTTCTTTGTTTTCTTGAATTTTCTTTATCTTGCATAGGCCCATACAAGTCTATCATGACTTGAGGCTTTGGATACTTGATTGCATATGCTTTTAATCTCTTTGCATCTATTCTAAAGGTTTAAATCCATCGTTGGTGTGTGTGGGATCAGCAAACTTGGTTATTGCTTTGTTTTATGTGTTAGGGGTTTTGAGGGCAACACCATGACACATTAGCCAATCCACCTACTATTCTAACCCTGTTGCTCAGTGGATTGGCCTATACCATGATTATTTTGGTATATTAATACTTTGGAGGCTAAGAGAATGAATAAACTCAGTGGGGTGTGAAGTTCTAATGTTGTTCAGGGGTGTTTCCACCATGAAAGTAAGGAACTCAAGAACTAAATCTGATAAATACTGAAAGGAATGGGATTGTGAGTGTCCTTTAAGTTAGGGTAGAGGTATTGTGGGGTGTTTGCACCTTTGGAAGGATTGGGGGAAGTCTGGAGTTATGATTTTCTTTAAAACCCTTCTTTTTGTGAAGGTTTAGGATGGTTTGTGAGTAGAGGTATAGAAAAAGTTCTTGGGGCTCTTAAAATGGGAGAATCCTAAGTTTGGTGAGCATCCCTAAGACTGTTTCAAGTTTCCTTGGTTTGGAGGTGAGTTTGTGAGGGGGTTCCTTTGGAAATTAGGCCTAATTGTGAAGCCTGGAGCGAGGGAGGTGTATTGAAAGTTCATGTTGGTCCAAAATAGTTACTATTGGTTTTTTCATATGTTGTGTAACCCTGAAAAGGGTATCTTAATCCATCTTTAAATGGTCAGGTGTTTTGGAAAGGTTGGGAGAAACTAGGCTTGACGAGGTTTTGAGTTTGGTGCAGGAGCACCTACACCACATCATCATTTTTTTTTATTTGAATACATCAATAGGGAAATGCTAGTGTCTTTAGGTTTATTTTGTCTAATAAGCTTTGAGAGATCAAACATACTGCAAATAATGGGTGTTTTGTGTCTTAGAAGTCAATTAGAAATCATATAAGTTGTAAAATGCTGACAAAGCAACTTTAACACAAACAAATGTAATTAAGGGACCAACTAATCCCAAGGTTGGTTATGGGAGTTGGGGAGAATATGGTTGTTGGAAAATTATTTAAAAATCCTTACCAAGGCTTGAATGAGAGAGTGGAAGAAGTTTTGTAATAATTTTACACAATAAACACCACAGTTTTGAGCAATTTTCTAGAAAAATATTGTTTTCTTGATCTTTTTGAGTGTTGTACTGGCACATATAGGTTCTTCATGGTCTAATAATTTTAGAGGATGTTTCTATATGTTTTATAATTAATTTATTTTTATTTGGTGTCTTAACTCTTTGTTTGTAGAGAGAACCAACACAAACAGTGACTGTCCCAGTGTTGCTGAATCAAGGGTTTGAGGGGAAATTTGTGATGTAACAATCAATCCACCTATTTTTGCTACTATATCTTGGTGGATTCATTGAAAAAATTTTATAATAAGTGTGTCAACTCATTTTGGAATAAGGAGTCATAATTATGTGGTGTTTTTTTGACTTTTTTAAGGCTGAACAAGGATTTTCCAACATGGAAGTGAGGAACCAAAGAGAGGTTTTTAAGAATTAATTCCTATAAGGGTTATGTGAGGGTCTAATGAGTCTTTGAAAAAGTATTTTGAGGTTATTGGGGCTTTGGAAGTGTTGAGAGAGGTCTGGAGATGTATGTTTCTTTAAAACCCTTGATTTTGTGAAGGTTTTGGAGGGTTTCTTGGGTTTTGTGAGTTAGAGGCACTATAGACACAAACTAATGACAAAATTTGAGGTTTAGGACCATGACCTAAGACTTTCCAAGGCGTTTGTATAGATACCTAAAGTTAGAAGGGTGGTCCCTTTGGAAAAAAAGGGCTAATTGTGAAGCCAAAATTGAAGTAGGTGTGTTGAAAGTCTATGTCGGTCCAAAAGAGAGACCACTAATTATTTGGTATGTTGTGTAGCCCTGAAAAGGATATCTCAATCCATCTTGTAACTTTCTAGTGTTTTGGAAAGGTTGGGAGAAATCTGGCTAAAACTGAGTTTTGAGTACTACAAGAATAACCAGTCACAAATGTGAGTTTTGGAAACATTGATGAATCTGACTTAGGGATTGTTGTCAATTGATTCAATTGCCATTGTATGAATGTCGATGGTCTTTGTAGGGCCTTGGTGGATTCTTATTGTTCATTTTCAAGGTTGAGGAGTTGAGACCCTTGAGGGTGGGTTGATCCTTATTAGGCTGAATCATTATGAAGAAGACTCCTTGATTGAGAATTGACATTTCCATTGTTGTGAGCCTTCTCCACCTTGGCTCTGCCTCAGAGTGCTACAAGGGTGGATTGTTGGGTAAGGTGTTGAATGAAGAGTTTGGTTTGATGGGGCTTTGAGGTTATGTAGATTTCTCAAAATAGGTTGTATTAATCTTGTTAGGAGCCCCTTGAAGGCAGGTTGTCAGACTGATTGGGTTTGAGCCTCCTTGTATCTACATCAGTGAGGCACAAGTAAATGAAGCATTCCAAAGGATACAAACCACCACAAATGCAGTTTACTTATACAATACACTTTAGATGGGGCTTATTGAGCATTCCACGGTAATTAATTAAGCATTATATGTAAACAAAATCCATGTCTACAACATTCAAGCATACAAATTACACGATACGCATGATAAAATCATTTAAGAATGGCAGTAGCAAAATAAGAGTTTCTTTAATCAAAAATCTGAAAGGCTATGCAATGATATATATTGATAAAAGTATATAAATATATCCAAAAAAAACATATAGGCTTAGTACAAAGGAGCCATTTGGACAAAATATCACATATATATATCAATAGTACAAAACATATGTTCCAAAATGCCACATAGGCATACAACAAAAAACACTAATGCATAGTCATTTCCCTCTAGGCGAAGGAAATAGATCCCGTGTTGCCTTTGAAATTTGGCTAGATGGAATGACTATTGCTTGTCTTGTCTTTTGAACACGCCCGCTACTCCTCCTCTCTTCACTTTGGACCTTCAACTGATACGATTAAAAGTAAATATGTTAAAACATAGAAATTGAATTATGGAATGGAATATAACAAAATATAATCACTTACCACATACATATAGTCATCATGCACATTTAAAGCATCACCATGTCCATGATCTGGAGTGAAAACCACTTGTAGTAACTATGAAGATAAAAATTAAACTACATAAAATTATCGTGAAAAGTTTCTATAATAGACCATAAAAGAGAAAATATAATGTCAAATCGACTAATCTATTCCATACCTCTCTCAATGGATCAAAACTAGCTATTGCTGCAACAACTCCATGGTCCATCATGCCACCAACATCACCAAGGCTATCTCTTGTCAACAAGTGCAAATGAAACAATATCTCAGGTATCATGTTGATATAGGAGAACATAATGTGACACGATCAAGGAATACTTGAATGCAATGTTTGTGTTTCTCATCAATTTTTTAGATTTGTATATACGCAAAATTATGAAAACTAGCTAACATAGATTTACAACCCTATTAATGAATAAAGGCTACCTGAGTGTACGTTGTTTGAGGATATGAATCATGAGGTGTGGAGGAAGAAGGTGCACCAAGAAACTGTTTGAAATCTAAAGCATGTTATGAGATAAACATTCAAATATAACATTCAACTATTCAAATGCAATAATAATATCTTTAATACTAGTTGCATACCTGTAGACTCATCGCCGAGAATATATAAGGGTCTGTAGGAATAGAGCATCCCTCATGAACAGTGTGACCCTGAAATTTCATCATATCAAAATTCTACTAATTTAGTTATTCTTAAATTTCAGAATATATTTTAAGAAACAACATTAAAATAACTTGCAAAATTTTACCTGAGTGTCAATGTCGAATGTATCATTCAGAATATCATCTGTGAAAGCCATCGCCTCCACAAATGACGTAGGTTGTGTAGCTGCATCATGAGCACTTTGATAATCGTACATGCAAATAGCACCACAAGCACCACAATGGTGAGGTGGAGCTCGGGGCCTACATGTCTCCTCCACACCAGGCTCTACTAGAGGACTCCCACACTGTAAAATGGTCTGGATGAGTGAGCCAATTGACTTCATCGTGTCCACCTCTACACTGTCTTTAACAATGGAAGGAACAATGACATGCTCCACCATGGGTCTGCCCAAGGCTCTCGGTGCCAATTGTGGATTACGTCGTGTAGCAAGTCTATCGTGTGTGGAGCCCCCACCTCTACCCTAAAATTCTAAGATGTCAAAATAGTTTGGCATTTTATTGAGGACAAACTCACAATAGAGTTTTCTCAAAAATTATTGCGGCACCTCATGGTTATTGCATGGAGGTTGGTCAAATACCATCCACCACCGCTCCCAAAATTTGTTTCTAATTAAATCATGGTGGCACCAATGGATGAGGAACCTCCTGCATGCATGGGACAAAGGGTCATTGGATTTTGGGTCTTTAAATAGGGCGCACAACTCGGCTTTGCTAATTTTTAGTTTTTTGACATCTGCATATGACAAACCATTAGCATAAAATTGCCTCATCTCATCTCTCTTAGTTGACCAAAAATTCATTTGCTCGCTCATTTCTCCTACATGAGTTAAAATTGACTTCAATGATTGAGCAATCCCTCTCTTATAAGGGTGGGTTTTGGCATGCTCGGTTAATCTTGCAATTAATTGTTGAATCTCTTTTATTGTGTTCCTTGAGGATGCCTATGAATTAATGGAGGGGTTTCGGGTTGTTCTTGTATAGGAGGCTCTTGATGAGGGGGTGATTGTGAATTCTCAATTTTTTGAGGTGGAGATTCATTCCCTGAGAATTATAACAAAGTTTTATTATAGAAATCTATTTAAAGTTGCATTCCAAATCAAATTCAAAATAAATAGAATAAAAATACACACCTCTTTCCAATCTTTGACCTCTACGACGTGTTGGTGGCATTCTAATGGAAAATGGCAAGCTAAGGATGCAAATAATGGAGGAGATTTGGCAAGCATGAGTTGCAGACTTGAAATCTTCCTTCTCAAGCCATGAGTTGAAGACAAAATGAGGGTTCCAAACCCGCCTTTTGCATTTTATGTCTAGAAATACATTTGGCGCACGCCAAATGTATTTTTTGACATTTGGCTTGCACCGAATGTATTTTTAGACATTTGGCGTGCGCCGAATGTATTTTTAGACATTTGGCGTGTGCCAAAGCCTTATTTCGGGGTTTTTTTTATCATTTTTTCAATTTGGCACCTAAATTGTGTCACAGATTGGTGCACTTACCCAGTGGATGAACTTGTTAGCTATTTTAGAAGTGCTCCTATGGTGCTTAATCCCCGTAACTACCAAGGCTTTGTCTGGGACCTGATATGGCCTCTCTAATAATCTCTCCACCTTTGAAATTTTTTCAGCGATGGACTATGAGAATTACTCGATCGTCGCACAAACATCTATGTCCAAGTTTGTTGCCTCTTCCATAAATCACAGTGTTGGTTGTAGAGTTAGGTAGAAATCATTTACTCTTTCCCAATATGAGATGTATAACTGTTGGGACACCTGAAGAAGGTCTCTTTTATCGACAAGGGTGGGGAAGAGTCTTTTAATAAGGAAATTTCCACATCCTTTTGCTCAATATCATATGCGAGCTCTGAAACCTTTTGGTTTGTCATGGTGAGTTGTCCTTGCAAAATCCATGATTCTATGAGCTAGCTAGCTTCGACTAGCTCCTTATTTTCTACTTCTTCCTCTAGTGAAGATTTTATTTTTGCAATTTCATTCTCTAATTGGGCTTGATGGATCTTGAAAACCGCATCTTTTTGCTACATCTGCTGCTCTAAGCGACAAAACTCTTCATCCTTTTGTTGCACTTCTTGCCCCAATTTTGTGAATTGGTCTTGATATTCCTGGTTCTTCCTCTATAGCTCAGTGACCAAGCTGGGATCGAGGGATTGAAACTTCACAAGTTCCTCTTGGATTTTTTCTTGCTCCACCTATGCTTGTTGGGATAAGCACTTAAATTTAGCCTCCCTAGCTTTTTCCTTGGAAAGCAAGACATCGACTCTATCCTTTATGCTTTTCACCTCTTCTTCCTTTTTCTTCAGTTGGCGATCAAACTTAAGAAATTCAATGGTTACCACCCATTGTGTTTCCTCCATGAGTTCTACCTTGTCTTAAGGTCGGGCTATGCTTAATTTGAGCCCCATGGCATACATGTTGTAGTCATCCAGATGCATCTCTCCTTGTGGTTTTTTGGCAGTCGGGAACATAGTCGCGAAATGTAGCGACTGTTGAGCCTCATTAAAAATAGTCTGTATTTTTGGCTCTTTCAGTCTCTTAGCATCTTTAGCTCTTTGCTTTTTGGCTCTGATTGCTTATGCTTGTCTAGTTTTGTCACCTTCCAACAAGAATTTAGAGGGTGATCTGATGAGTCCACCTACAAAAGGTGCACCGGGAGGAAGGGCAAAAGGAAATGAGAGAACTATAGTCCTGGGTGACTTATTCTTTGGAACACTGACTATTTGGGGTGAGAAAGGAGGGATCCTCTAATACCTGAACTATGAACCAGGAGGACTTGAAAGAAATGGAGTCTTGATAGGATCCATCTTTGCTTGTTGGGATAACTAGATTGAGGCCGGTGAGACAGTGGCAGGGGATGCATCGATGGAGGCAGCAGAGGAAGAATGTGATATTCTTTGGGATATGGAATGGGCCAAGGTGAATGGTGTTAGGTTCTATGAAGGAGTTAGGTAAAATGGAGTTGTGTGAGATAACTGTGTGAAACCTATCGTGATCATTGAAGCAGAGGCTGAAATGTGTTGGTCAGCATAAGAAACAAGAGGTGTTGTGGACACAACAGGGGCAACTAAGGTTTGTGAAACCAAAGAAGAGGGAGTGAAAGATACCTGTAGTGTGGATGATTGTGGTCCTTGTTTTGTTGTTGGCTCTTTGATTGAGTCTAGGTTCTAGGAAAAATCCTCAGAAGGTACCTCAGTTCGTTGCCACTTTACTGGTGGTGAATGTCAACTGCTATAGTTTTGGGTTGTTGCAGTTGGGTTGCCCGGGTTCTCCTTGTTGTCCAAGTGCGAGTCAGTGAAGACCTTGCACTTGATATGTTTACCCATACATTAGAGGAAACCTTACTAGGTATATTTATGGCCTTTCCCTTTTGTTGTGCCATGGCATCCTATGTCTTTGTTTCTGGTTATGCTCCCTCGTCGAACTATAATTCAGATTCCTCCGAACTAGAATCATTTTCGCCACTTTCGTCAAAATCTGGATGCTTGTTGTTCCAAAAAAATTTGAACTTGTCATCCATCTCAAGGCTGTCATATGGAGCCTTAGTGTTCTTAGTCTCCTGGTGATATATCCATAAACCATTGACCTTCTCCTCCTTCCAGCTGTAGTTCTTTCTCAGATTGTTGCAGAAAGTAGTCCCCGTCTTTCTTGTTTTGTCATACTACTCGGTCGAGTAGTAGAATCTCAACCATGGAGGTTGACCATCTTTAGTAGGGATATAAGCTAGGTCAACAATAAATTTGTCTGCATCCATCGGTGGATTATGATGCTCCTCCCAGTAAGGCTAGGGGTGATGAGTCACTTTGACATATTTTTTTGGCAAATCATCGTCGGGGTTGTAATTCCATTTAGTGAAAATCCACACCAACCCTAGATGAGCCAGCTTTGCCTCTAGTATGTCATGAGCCTTCCTCTTAGCCATTACTATGGTCTTGAAGCTCATTGAGCATTTGAAAAATCCCTTCTTCTTTGCATTTTCGTTGCAAAAGGTGTTGTCGATAATTGAAACTTGGCAAAAAATCTTGAGTGCCAATACCCAGTCTGTAAGACATGACGGGAGCTGGAAGGGCTCTCCGGTGAAGCTATGCAATCAGATGAATGCGAAGTGTTTGCCCAAATAACCAGTAGCACTTTGGAGTGAATTTTTGCATGAACTCAGTTTGGTCCAATTTGAATGATAGGACAATGTTGTCTCCTCTTAAATCCTACAAAATCAGATATAAGAAATAATCTGAAAATGTGTAATAGTCAAATGTCACAAAGAGAAAGGGATTCCATGTGGAAACCGGCTTTCTCCTCTAATTTTCATCAAAAATTGAGAGCCCTAGACGCTTTTGGAAGAATTCAGGATTCTGATGCAAGAACATGTGTACGATGAAGGATGGGAACCTGAACCTTCGATCAAGCTGATATTCTATTATCTGGTCGAGCATATCCTACACGAGGAATTCAAAAAAATCATACCAAAAGAAAGAATGTTTCTTTCATAATTAAAAGCCAAAACCTAGCTGAAACTCTTAGACCTCCTTGTCATTATACAGAACGCAAACAAAATCCATCATTGAGAATGCATCCTTCATGTCAACATAAAATCCCTTCTACACCATTGGGATCTGTATTGGCCTATTCTGAGTTTCTCTGGATCTTTGATTCTCTATGTTATAAAAACTCAATATGAGGTCTCTGGTCCTCCAATAGGACTCTCCTTTTGCTAGGGTAAATGACTCCATTTTTTTGCACTTTGGAGCTTCGCTCTGAGATGTAGATCATATTCCAGATAACTTCCCTATAGATAGGCACACTCACCTCCCGGCCTTCAATGGTGTTGGTCTTTGGGTTGAAGTGTTTGATGGCCTCGTCAACCAACTTAGCGCAGTGGTGTACAAATGCGACCATATATTGAGGAAGCCCATTGTACCAGCACTTTTGCACCAAAAAATTTGGGTTGCTATTCCTTTTCATCCTTTCACGAGCTGCCTCCCTTAGTGATTTAGGGTTCTTTGTGAGAATGGGGTCATAAATATTTTCCCATTCTTCTTTAATTTGTTTCTTATCTTTGTGAGGGCTCCTCTTCTCTACAACTCAAGTATTCACCCATGTTGGCTTTTCTGGTATTCTGGGTGAAGCATAAGAAACATCTTCGAAGACGTAGGCGGCTGGTACCATGCGCATGACATTGAATAAAAATTTGGTTTTCCTTTCCTACATCTTTGCTTAAAAACTTTGATCAACTACCATCTCTTGTAGAACTTCTACCCAGAAATCCCACTAAAGCGGTATGAATGGAACGCAAAACACAATGCAAGGCCCTGAATTTGAAACCAGGTAGCCTTTCATTTCAGGTTTAATTCACACCAGGGCAGTGAATTCTCTGCAATTATCTACATTCAGTTCCTTTACTGTTATAATGTGTTGCTCTTGGTTTCTTAACCGTTTTGTTCTCCTTAAATTCCCTTGCGTATTCAAGAAGTCTTATGCTTTGTCTAGCTTTTTGCATGTGATAATTGACTTTTTCTTTGATTTCTTCGCATTCAATCAGGTAGACAATGGATGCCTTTTTGAATTTAATTTAGCATGTACTGCCAACTCCTTTGCTCATGCAAATGAACTACTTGCCTCTTTTGAAAAGACAAGAATTCATAATTGCATTGGTGACAATGTCTCTTTGGCACAATTTTTCATGGGGAAGTTAGTCGTCGGTGCAATGCTTGTCATTTCCTTGTCTACCTTAGCATTTAATATCCTACAAAGCATGATTAAGTTGAAATCACAATGAGTACTTTAAAAATATTTGTGTTCATCCTTGGAGTCTGAAGCTCCTTGCATCATGCCACCTAGCCTTTTCCGTATTAGCCATTACCTGGGACTGCCACCAATTTGCACTAATTGATTGCCACTCCTTAATCTTGCACGCAAAAATTTGTACCTATAGATGCAACTAGGTTGGAATATCGAGCTGGCCTTTTGGTGGGATTTTTGAGTTAATACTCAATCATCATCATGCTTTATATGCAAGCTACCTCAAATATTTCTAGAAATAGGCCCTAATATAGTCGTAGAATCACACTTAATGTTTTAGTAGAAGTAGCATTGGGTGGTTAGATAAGATTATCTACTTAGGCGGTTGAGTAGGGTTTAAATTTGCATAGCGCTAGACTTAGGTGTTTTGAGCATAAGATGACACAATGAATACTCCGATTAGGCTAGTGTGTAACAAGGCCCAAACAACCTTTCTAGGGGAGATCTTGCATAAGCGCCTAAAATGTATGACAAAGAATAAGCATTTTTTGGCTATCATAGCCATCAAATGGGTCCTAGGAAGAGATTGTATTGAATATGAAGACAAATATCAGGTTAATACTGATATCTGCTCGTTTTTCGTTGCTTCACTTCTTTTTTCAGGCCCCAAAAGCCATGATTCTTTATTTGATGCTTAATATTTTTTTGAAGAAGTACCTTGGAGGTCTTGGCAATGTAGTGAGAAATGCAGTGTATGGTGTGGACCTTCCAATTGCAAGTGACCTGAGGAAGCATGTTGAAGAAGACACAATGGTACCTTAGGTGCCTTTCCTAAGTGGGTTTTGGCTTCTCTCACTTGCTAAGCATTGTGATAGGGCCACCCACATATGCCACTTTCTCCTTCATTGCTATAATGTATTGTTGTTCTATGACGTGGATTGGTACACTGACTTCGGGAACCTTGTGTTTCCTCTGCCGC
The DNA here is from genome assembly GCA_007115665.2 of Sequoiadendron giganteum. Lineage (NCBI taxonomy): Eukaryota > Viridiplantae > Streptophyta > Pinopsida > Cupressales > Cupressaceae > Sequoiadendron > Sequoiadendron giganteum. The sequence goes on from CM021107.1 coordinate 6,609,769, forward strand.
TCGTTATGGGTATTTTATGTTGCTTCTTCCATAGGTCTTGTTGTTGCTGACAATCCTCCTACTGTTGCAGACAATCCTCCTGCTGCCGAAGATAATGCTCACATTCCAGAGCCCTGAATCTTGACACGCCCCTTTTTATTTTGTATATATACGCCTGAAAGAAGGCTCACACACACACACACACACACACATATATATGTATGTGTGTGTGTGTGTAATGGAGTCGTATATACGGTCATACTTTTGAACACATGGTCGCAAAGCCATTTTGACAATGTTTTTATTAAAGTATATATATAGCGAATATACTTTCTTATGTTAAACTCCCTGCCTTCATTTTTTGTGCTTTTTGCAACATAGCTTGAATTCTTCGTATATGAATTTAATTTCTACAACCTGAGTAGCATTATATTTTTTTGTTCTTGTAATAATGGGTCTCATGAATTTCCTACTCTCCATAATGTGAAAAATGTGTTGAAAGAATCAGCTGAAAAAACACGAAAAGAAAAATTAATTACATTATTTACATATTTACACCTATATGAAGTAATTGTAGCCTAATTGAACAAATTTAAGTGAATCCCATTAACCAAAATTCCCAGTGGCTCTTGTTCCATATTCTCTAATTTGAATGTGTTGTTTTGTTTGCACTGAATTATTTTGAAAGGGCCTTCCCACAACTTGTCAGATTTTCCATGTTGGCCAAGCTTTCCAGCTCTTTCATTGAACTTTAGCACCAGGTCTCCACATTTTATACTTTGGTCTAAAGCCTTTTTGTCGAACCATCTCTTAACCACCTATTGGTTGTTAGTCATGGCTATTAAGGATTTTCCCTTTTTTCTTGTACCTCCAATAACTTGACCAACCGCACCTCCATAGCTCCATTCTCTTCAATTTCTAAATATTTAAGTAGTTGTAGCTCAGGTATCTCTATAGAGATAGGAAACAAAGCTTATTTTTTGTATACTAGCTCATATGGCGAAGTCTTCAGAGCTTGCTTAGGAGTTATGCAATCTGCCCATAATGTTGTCTAGAGATTCTTATGCCATTCCTTCTCATGATCGAAACCGATCCTTTTAATGATGCAGACTAAATTCTTATTGGTTGACTCAGCCAGGCCGTTCCCTTGTGGGTAATAGTTTGACGCTGTCTTCAAGAATATGCCATGTGTAAGTGCGAATTGAGATACCTTAGATCCTAAGAAATCTTTGTTATTGTCTGAGATGATGGTATTTGGCAAGTTGAATCTCGTTACTAACCCCTTGAGAAAATCCAAAATTTATGTGAATGTGGCATTCTTTAGGGGTATGGCTTCAGTCCACCTTGTGAAGTAGTTTGTGGCTATGGGAATCTACTTGTGGTCGGCGGTGGAGGTGGGATTGATCATTTCGATGAAGTCTAGCCCCCACTGCGTGAATGGTTCATCCGCTACTATTAGATTGAGAGGCATGGCATAATTTTTCCTCTTCCCTACATAGATTTGGCATTCCTTGCAAGCTTTTATCATGTTGTAGGTTTCATTGAATAGTATAGGCCAGAAGTAACCGGCTCACAAGATTTTGATGGCAGTGGTTTTTGTAAAGAAGTGTCTGCCTTTGGGGTTGTTGTGGAATGTGTCAAGAATTTTCATTGCTTTCTCTATGGTGACGCATCGTAGCAAGATGTCGTTGAACTTTCTCTTGAAGAGACCCCCTCAATAAGTGAGTACCCATTATTTTGTAATCATTAAAACCTTCTTTTCTAAGACGGAACGCCTGGTGGATATTTTCTAGTGTGTATAAATCTTGCTCTATCTGTTAGCCAGCATCCTTCAGGTTTGGATTCATTTGTCAGGACCAACTCTGCTTTCTGTTTATGTTTCTATCTCTTCATTTTGTGCCAAATATTCACATAGCCCTCTTCCTTTGATAGTCTTTGTAGGTTGACCTCGATGTCATATTTCAGGATCTTAGCGATCTAGTTGGCCCTATTTTCGATGATTTCTCCTTCCATGATATATTCACGCACATTGGAGTGTGCGACATAAACGATCACCTTGTTGCAAGATATCAAATTTCAAAACTTTTTGAGTCCCTTTACAATTGTGAACGCTTTCCTTTCAACAGAGTTATAGTTCACCTCATATTCCTTCAAGGTTTGGGAGTGAAATGCTATCGAATGTTCTCCCTTTCATTCATTGTCCTTCTAAGTCAGGACAGTGGCGATGCTTATCTCGCTACTAAAAACATACATTATGAAGTCCTTGGACAAGTCTAGATTTACAGCACATGAGCTGAATAAATAGCGTCCTTTACTTTATCAAAGGATTCTCTCGCTTCCCTAGTCCATTTGAATAATTGGTCCTTTTTTAACATTAGGGTGATGGGTTGAATTATCCCTACAAAATCATAAATGAATTCTCTTATGAAGTTTACCTTTCCCAGGAAGGACTGAAATCCCTTTTTATTGACTAGAATGGGAAGTTCCCTGATCACTTTTACCCTTTCAGGATCAATAGCAATTCCATCTCTGGACAATATGTACCCTAGTAGCTTGCCTTGCAACATGCCGAAAACACATTTTTTGGGGTTTAGGGATACCCCGAACTCTTGGAATTTTATGAAACCATTTCCAAATGGTCAAAACGGACATCTTTGGACTTGGAAAACACAGTCAAATCATCTAAATAGATGTGGATGATTTTATTGATTAGTTCATTGAAGGTGATGTCCATTGCCTGTTGGAAGGTAGCTCCCACATTTGATAGGCTAAAACGCATTTTGGCATATGCAAATGTTCCCCATTTTGTGGTGAATGTGGTTTTGTATTGATATTCTTCTTTAACCGAGACTTGATTGTAGCTTGAGAAGCCATCCAGTAGAGAAAACGTATTTGATCCTACCATGGTTTGCAAGATGGATTCCAAGGAAGGTAGCAGGTAATGATCCTTTAATGATGCTTTGTTTAGGTCACAGAAGTCAACACAGAGATGAATTTCTACATTATTTTTTCAGATTGGAATGAGGTTAGATACCCACATACTATGCTTGATTGGAAACATGATCTTTGACTGGATCAACTTTCCTAGTTCTTGTGCCATCAGGGCTTCAATCTTTGGATTGACCGGCCTCTATTTTTGTCAGATAGGTTTAGCACCTTCTGTGAGTTCAATGGTGTGTTGGATGATGCCAGGATCATATCCCCTGAGGTCATCATATGACCAAGCCACAACCCCTTTATATGTTCCACAGAATTTTATAAGCCTATCCTTGTTGTGTTGTGGGACTTCCTTTCTGACTTTTAGTTTTCTTCCGTCTCCGACCTCAAGTTCGGTGTAGTACGTTGTGTTTTCTAAAAATTTCCTCTTGCTATTTTTTGTGTCATCATAGTCAAATAGATTTTTGAGCATGACCAACCCTTTTGGAATTTTGTTTGATCTCAACTGAATAATGTGCCCTTCATATGCTTCTTCAATCTTTGGTTGAAGTTGATTAGCGAACTCTCCTGACTGTTGGATGAACGAGGCGATGTGTTCGTCACTTTCGAACACTTTCCAGCTCTGATCGTTATCTAGAATGGAGGGTCGGACAATTAGTCACATAGAGTGTACATTCTCCATCAAGTTTGAGGTAGGGTTGAATTCAAATCCTATTGTTGCCATGTTATCCATAGCTAAAATGTTCTCCCTTGGCACCACATCGATGTTAAAAGCTTCAAAAATTTCAATAAGGTCCCACACCTTGTGTCTATAGGATCGCATGCGGACATTTTTTCACAGCAAAGATGTTTCTAACTTGGTTGATTATAATTTCAGAATCTCTGAACACTATTATTTGCTTAATACCCATGCGCTCTGCGAGTCTAAGCCCTTAAACCAGAACCTCATATTTGGCCTCATTGTTTGAGCAAGAAAACTACAAGCGCAAAGATCTAAGAATCTTCTCGTTGTTTGGCGATGCCAGGCATATCCCGGCTCCAATGTCAACTTTGTATCTTGCACCATCAAAGTGCAACATCCATAGCTCTGAGGCTTGTTCAGCTGTGGAGTCTTTTACTATCCTCAAAGGCTCTTCATCATTTTCATACATGACGTAGGTGCCCAAACCAATAGCATGGTAATTGACAAAAGGGTTGGCATCTGCTTAGTTGCTCAAAAAGAATTCTTCGGGAGTGGCTTTTTCTTCAATCACCTTCTCATCTCCTAGCAGCTTGTTGTCGACATCTTCTTCTTTAGTGTAAGAGGTATGAGAAGCTTCGGTTTCTTCTTTTGAGGAAGAAATATGCATAGCATCATAGTTGATCATGGCTTCGTCAGCTACGTGCTCTGCGTGTAGCGGTTCTGATACTATCTTCATCTTAGCTCCATGTTTAGTCTTGAGAATTAGGTGGGACCAATCCAAAGAAATTTATATGCCTATCTTTGATGTGAACTCCCATGATAGGCATAGCCCAAACATACGGGGGACGTCGATGATCACTGTATCTTGTGACATTGTGATACTAGGACAAGAAAACAAGCTTAAAGGGAGGTCCTTAATGAGTCCTACAGTTTCGACCTTGTTCCCATCCAGCTGCATAACTCCTCTTTTTAAGGGTTCGTAGATAAGTCCTAAGGCTTCAGCTATCTGCTTGGGCATGACTGTAGTGCCAGCACTAGAGTTAATCATGGAGTTGTGCAATAGTTTCTTCCCCACAAATAGAGTTAAGAAGAAGGGTTTAGGTTTTGTCTTCTCCCCTTGAACCTCGGTCAGAGTCCCCTCTACAGTATTTGCAAGAACTTTGGCTAGGGATGATGAGTTGATAGTCTTTTTGGAAGCTTGTTCTATTGGTTGTACAACTGTATCTTTCTGTAGGGCCTCTTCTAGCAATGACTTCTGCTCTGGAATGGCTAAGATATCCCAAGGGATATATTAGTGAAATATTTCTTTAATTGTTCCACCATGTTAATCGGTGATGGATTTTAAGGCTTTTTTTCCTTTTTCTTGGTGATAACAATCTCCTTGTGTATTTGAGGCTATGGAGAAATCGTAGAAGGGCCAAGAATTTGATTTGGGACATTCTTAGGCTGTAGAGTGATTGGCTCACCTATGAATCTCCTCTTCAATCGGGTGTTATAGTTGGAGTGTACTTGCAGGGTCACAGATGTGGGTGCTTCATAAGTGAATACTGCTTCATCCCCTTCCATCCATGAGAGGAGGGCATGGTCAGGAGCCATGTCATTCTCTTGCTCTGGATATATTTGCTACATCTGTGTGGTGAGCACCGCATTAGCCGCTTGGGGAGAGGCGTATGTATAGCCTCCTAAATTTGTCGCCACACCTTGGCTACATTGTTCTGCAAATTTCTGCTGAAAATTCCCCCACGGACAATTTCGAGGCATATGAGTGTCACCGTAGGGATAGCACCAGGCATTGAAATCTTTGGCAAGATTGTTTTGTCCTGTGGTAGACTCTCTACTTGTACTTATCTGATTGGGTCCTAGCAGAGTTGGAACCAATACTATTTGGTTATTTATCTAAGTCAATAAAGTTGTCCACGTAGCCCCTTGATATTGGTTATGTTGGTAGGAGGTTTTTTTACCCTGATAACTTTGATAGTTTGGTCTAAGAGGAGTAACCTAGTTGTGCTTTATAGTAGTCACTTTGTTTGTTAATTTCACAAAATTTCCCTTAGTTCACTCATCTCATCCTTCGGAGCACCAGATGTAGAAGTAGTATTTGGTGGCACATTTGGATATGTGTACTTAGACGATGGTGGCATGGTTGTACTGGTAGATCGAATCTCTTGGTTAGAAGCTGATATTTCGAGGAATATCAGCATGAGGGTCCAAGGCGGTAACTTCTTGGCATCAATCAAATTGTTCTCTAATTTTACCACTATGTTGTACGCATCTGGTAATGTGGCTCCACCAAGTGACTAGATCATCATAGAAATGTCAACATTGATGGACTTTAAGTATAACATAAATTCTCTCTCGACTGGTGGTCGGATAGCATTCTGAATTCTTTGCTAGGGTGTATGGAATCGGGCGTTGAAATATGTCATGGCTTCATATGGGACCCACTTTATTGTTGATAGGTGGTGATATAGCAAAGATTTATCTCCTCCATTATAAAACCTCTCATAAAAAGGATCCCCAAGCTCATCCCAAGTACCGATAGTATTGGTTTGCTCTTCCTCTAAAAGAAGCTGCAAGCAATCTCAGTGCTATTTTTTCATATGTTACTCCATGCACCAGACACACATTCGCGATATCTTGTAGATGTTCGGATGGTGTTCTCGAGCCATCTCCGGTAAACTTTGGAATAGATTTAAGAGTAGAGATCAGGATAAGGTCCCATATGGTAGGTGCTACTGGGGAAAAAAGGGGGATTTCGACATCCCAAGCCACATAATTTCGGTTTGTGATCTACATTATGGCTAGGATCCGAAGTTTCTACTAGGAAATGTTTTTAGGAATGCACTATTACCAATGAAGATACTAGCAAGCCAGGTTTATTTGTGGTTTGCGATCTAGTAATGGGCCGATAGCTTACACACCCCTTTGATTTGGTGTTTTTTAAGGGTCCCATCGGGCGTGCCAAGAAAGAAAAAACTATTGACACCAAAAGTTGGCAAGGTAACAACTCCTTGTGGGAAACTCAGTCTTAGGGGGGACCTATTGCACCAAACTAAGTGACCTCTAGATTTTAAAGAAGTCGGCTTCTTTTGTAATTGGGGTTTTGAATGGGAAAAGGAAGTAGATATAAAATACAAATATCTAACTAAGGGGTATGTGCAGGATCATGATGGGCCAAAAAGTGGCAATATGTAAGTGATATGATGGCCCATGTGGCTGACAATTTTTTTTATTTACCCAAAATTGATGAAAAGAAAAGGCTTTTTAAAGGAGATTCTTAGCTTTCCACCAATATAAATTATTCTTTACTTTGAATATAATAAATAAATATTATTCATTTTCTATTTGAATTATGACTAAATTCCTGATCGATAGGCTGATTGAAAAACATCTATATCTTTCAAAGGGTATCACATTTTTTGAATCTAAAACATGTGTCACATTCTATGCTTCACATACTATAGGATTAAAAAAAAAAATTGAATTTCATGAAGTTTTGACCAAGTTAAGGTGGTCAGACGTATGAGTTTTTATCTTTTCTAAATGTTGTAATAAAAAAATCATAATTAATTATTTACTTGGAAAAAAATTACAAAAAAATATGCATCAAATTGGGACACGAGACTTCTACTTATATCTAAAATCTTATAAGAAAAATATTATCATTTTATTGTGGTTATGGTGGTCAAACAGACACCTACTTCTTATTTTTTCCCTGAAATTTAAGTACTACTACATTGAAATTTCAAATTTTCACCAAATAGATTTTTTTTAAATAAAAATAAACCTAGTAGTTTAGAAACTACATTCAATTTGCAATAGATTCTATTCTTACATATTTTTGAAATAATATAGTTAACTTATTCAAAAATTTATTTCAAGTTGCCTAACACTGATATTTCTAAATTTATTGCCACTTAAGGGCTTATTTTTTCCATGATGATCCTACACATGCCCTAAGGCGATGCGCCAAGATGTAGATGTAAGGCACGATAAATCTAACTCTTGGATATGATTTAAGGGCCCATTGGGTAGTCTGTTGTGTTCTAGAATGGAAAAATAGAGATAAAAGCCTAAATGATTCACTAGATGACATAAAATAACTTTCATGCACATTTACTTAGAAAGAAGATTCATAGACATGATCTAAACCAGCAAACATATATTAAGTTATAGAATTCTATGAGTGAAGCATCCAATACGATAATGGCACAGTAAAACTTATCAAATATCAAAGAAAATAGAAAGGTGGAACAATGGCACAATCTGTGAGTTCTTTACAATAATCTAATAAAGCAATGAAATGCCTAGTTCTTCTATCAATTATTTTGTCAAAATATGAACTCTTTGCTTCGATGAAGAAGCAAAATTTATAGTGAAAACCCAGCTTGATGAGCAAGCAATAGGCACAATCCTCTAATCATGAGCAATGATGTATTAGAAATGATCTTCCCCTTGTTGTTGTAACTAAAAATATTTGAGCCATGAACGAGGATGTCTTAGGACCAGATGCATCCCCTGTGAATGATGGTAGTCATCCCAGCGGACCAGGGTTTCGACGCGTGTTGTTCATTCATGATGACAACTACAAAATGTGACACATGTTGTGTGGTTGTCGCTTGCTTCAACTTTTCTTCATGATGCAGTCTCTAGAAGATCATATGGTGAGTGGTCGGGGCCCAACGTTCATCCTTCCCCTTAGGTGATGAAAATTTGCGCTGCGAAGACATGTGGAGGTCTTCAAAGATACTGCACTAAAGGTGGGGTCCTCTAAGGAATGTGTGCAGACTAATGCAACATGGCATGTGGTCGGGACCCAAAAGGAGAGCTATGCAAAGGGGCACCAAATATTGTGAACGACTGACATGTGAAATCATGGTGCAAGCTTTCTAAAAATGAGAGAAGGAAACCTTGCGAGGAGCTCTTGGATGACAAGTGGTGGCATTTGCAATGAGACCTGGCGAAAGAAGCCTAATATTGCCTTTTTAAAAGAGAGTGTGGCTGGTACTTAAACAAAACAAAATCACCCAAAGGGAGCTTGGGAATTTTATGTTCACACTCTTCTATTGGCATCAACCTTCAATCATGACATAAGACTTGAATAAATCTGGAAATAAGCTTTAAGGCCTACAAATATGGATTTACTTGACAAAATATAATGACTTCTAGTTTCAAATCAAGAGAAGATTATGTATTTATAGGTGTTTCTCTAATTTCCTGAAAATTAGATCCTGGTGGTCAACTTTAGATATTTGAATTTCAAATAATGAAATGTCGACACCAACATATTTGAATTTGGAGCCAAAATAGCGGGACATAGGCACCCTAGGCACCAATGTCCCAACCCTATTTTCAAATAATTTAAAATTCGGGGACAATGGATTAAATGCGAGCATTTTTTTATGCTTGCAAATTGTCATGAACTATTAAAATTTGGCCACAAAATGCATAATTTTGGAAATTAGGGTCTAGCTAAAGGGTGTTTGAAATGCATTAATGCAAGGGTCTGTAAACTAGATCCAAACTAATCATGGAATTGTACTATTACCTAAAATGGAGTATAATTTACGATGCTAAAATTAATTAATTATTAGGTGATTACTTATTTACTCCAATAATAAGGACTACTAATTAAAATTAAATTTTTGACTAGATAATGTTTAAGAATAGTTATTTCTTATCATTATATTAAACATCATGTTAATATGATTAGATGGCGTTTAACAATAGTCCTTTCTCATTACTATATCTAAACATCATCTTATTCAGTGGTCAAAATTAAATGTTCTAAATATATGAGTTCTCTTGCACTTTTACAAACCTTGTTCTATTAAAAATATCTCTAGAACTTTCTATGGTCTTCATTATCAAACTTTTTGAAATTTGTTTAAAAGAAAATAATTATACTTTTCAACCTCCTTGAGAAATGTACAGTTGAACTTAAACTCTATATTTGAGGCCATTTTGAGCTTTCTTTCTCTAGTTTTCTCACATCTAATGAATTGTAGGCTTATATTGCCTCCTATCAAGATGGATTATGAATTAAAAGGAGAAAACCACCCCTCTAAAATCATCTTAGAGTTTTATTATATTTAATAAGGATCTAAGCCATACCATCCTAGAAGAGTCATCCCAAGGAATTAATGTTCAATATGACATCAATTAACAAGCTTATGAGGTTAAAGGTCTCTTATCAAGGCTTTGAGAAAATTTAAGTGAACAAAAACCCTACCTAATAAATTATGTGACATATATTATCAAGGATGTACATTATAGGTATTTTAATGGTCCTAACCAAGAAGCAATTAAAACAACATTGCACAAATTCAACTTATAAATTAGCACACGAAAAAAGAGAGTATTGAAAAAGAAAGAAATCAATAAAATATAATTCTTTAATCAATATGATAAAATTTTAATTTAAGACAACCTAATGATGAAATGCAACATTTAAGTATAAGGTAATCTTATATTTAAATTAATATAGTCCTCTAATTTGGACCGTACACCCATATTGGAGACTTTTAATACACTTCTAAATTATTTATTTTTCTTCTAAATTCTAAGATGGAATATTAAACTATTTAAGAAAAGGGGGAATTTAATTGTTGTTGTGTAATCATTATAAAGGGATTTTTCCCAATTTTATAATGTTTTGGAAGAAGAATTTTTCTATTTTTATTTTAGACAAATAAATAACATTTTTTAATTTGGATTTTAAATTATATTTGTGTATTTTATTTTGATTTTGTATGTTAATTGTAATTATTTATCTTCCTAAATACAATTATATGATTTATAATTGTGTTTTATTGTCTTCAGTTTATCAATAGTAAATATCACTTGTATTGGTTTTGTTAAATTTTAAGTTCTACATAATTGAGTTTGCACCTTATATATATTTTCCTTATTTTAAAGAATTCATTTTTTAACATTTAGTAAAATCACTCAAAATCCCATATTAAAATATATATAATGTATATTTTGTACATAATTATTAGTTTGGCCTTTCAATAAGGTAGTATAATCATCTCAAGGAGATATTTTTACACTATATCTATTTTCAATTTACAAATTGTAGCATCATAAATTGTACTTCATTGTAGGAGTATCTGTAGGATCATGATGGGCCAAAAAGAGGCGATATCATGGGTATGTGGCTGACGACTTTTTTTTTACCCAAAATTGATGAAACGAAAAGGGGTTTTAAAGGAGATTCTCAACTTTCCACCAATATAAATTATTCTTTACTTTAAATTTAATAAATATTTGTTATCCGTTTTCTATTTGAATTACGAATAAATTCCTGATTGATAGGCTAATTGAAAAAAATCTATAACTTTCAAATGCTATCACATTTTTTGAATCCAAAACATGTATCACATTCTATGCTTCACATACTATAGGATTTTTTTTTTAAAATGAATTTCATGAAGTTTTGACCAAGTTAAGGTGGTCAGACATATGAGTTTTTATATTTTTTTAAAGTTGTAATAAAAAAATCATAATTAATTATTTACTTGAAAAAAAATTACAAAAAAATATGCATCACATCGAGACATGAGTCCTCTACTTATATCTAAAATACTCTAAAAAAATATTATCATTTTATTGTGGTTAGGGTGGTTAGATAGACACCTACTTCTTATTTTTTCCCTAAAATTTTACTACTACATTGAAATTTCAAATTTTCACCTTGGAAATAGATTTCCTTTTTTAAAATAAACCTAGTAGTTTAGAAACTAAATTCAATTTTCTACAAATTTTAGTCTTATATATTTTTGGAATAATATAGACAGCTTATTCAATTTTTCATGTCAAGTTGCCTAACTCTAATTTTTCTGAATTTTTTGCCACTTAAGGGCCTATTTTTCCATGATGATCCTACACATACCCATAGGTGATAGTACAATTTCATGTTTAGTTTGGACCTATTTTAGTGGCCCTTGCATTTATGCATTTTCAACACCTCCTAGCTAGGTCGTAATCTCCTAAATTATGCATTATGAGGCCTATTTTACTATCTTCTGACTAATTGCAAGCATAAAATAAATGCATCAAATTGATGTTTTTCCCCTCACACTTAATGTCCTAGAAAATACGGCCAAGACCCATTCGCCCTAGCGCATATGGGCTCCTCTATTCTGCCAGGGACCAATTTTGGATAGGTTAGTGTCAACATTTTGACTTTCAAAATTCAAATTGTAAATGTCAGCTATCGAGATCTAATCTTTGAGAAATTAAAGAAATACCTATAAATACCACATCTTTTCACCATTTGAAACTAGAAGAACACAATCAAGAAATAATAAATGAATCTTGGAGCATCAAGAGATCATTACATTCTACCAAGTGCATTCCAATTTGTAGATTTTTAAGCTCATTTGCATATTCGATCAAGCCTTATGCCATGATTGAAGGTTGATGTCAATAGAAGACCATAATGGATTCTAGGTTTGGGAGATACATTTGGCCATTTCCTCAACAACCTAATGAATTATTTCCTAAGTGTTCTCATCTTCAAGCATCATCCTACTTGTAGCCTAACGCAAGTTATCATTATGGTTTAGATTACCTAAGGGTGTTTTGACTTCCTCTTAGGTAGATCTTGTTATTTCCATATAGGAATGCTTCTCTAACACACTTGAGTAGGGTTTTATGCATTTTATCTCATAATAATTGTGGATGCACTTAAGGTTAGGGAACATACATAGTTATAAATCAATTTTATTGGCTATTGTGAAGGTATAAATACCAAAACAAGGGTTTGATAGAAGAAAAATCCTATATAGCCACTCCCATATCTTTTCTAGATTTATTGTAGGTATAGATCCAAAGACAGACATTTATAGGGTAGACATCAAAGAGTAGATAGAGAGCTACAGGATTAAATTTCAAGTTTCATAAAAAGGCCTACAAAGACCTATACGCCCTTGGGTGATTCTTCCCTCCATTTCATGTTAGGTCCAAATTTCTATGATAGGTACACATCACTCAACACTTTTCAAATGTGCCTGCAAGTTGTCTTTTTAGTTTATTAATCATCAAAATATTATAATTTCATATTCTTAAGATTTCTTCTCACCATGGTAGCTTCTTTCGATTTTGAAACTAACTTAATTTTGAGTTTTCTAGAGTGAAACTTCACATTAGGTGTTGTAGTTTCTCACTGACCTTGAACATTCGAGCATCATCAGTATCTATCTGCTTGACCTCTGTGGCCTCTACAATATCCTTTTTCATGTAAATCTATAAAACTTTCAAATTTTTGATCTTATATTTATGTCTTCTTTTCTACTTTAGTGCAGTTGATTTTTCTTCAAAAGTTTAGCTCACTAAAGTGGGGGAAAAATGTAGTGTTGTAAAATTGCGCCCTGTGGCAATTTAACACTTGTGCATTTAGCTCGCTACATTTATGGCACCTCACTGCATTAATGGGTATGTGAAGCATCATGATGGGCCAAAAAGTGGTGATATGTAAGCCATATGATGGCCCATGTGGCTGACAACTTTTTTTTTTACCCAAAATTGATGAAATGAAAAGGGTTTTTAGAGGAGATTCTCATATTTCCACCAATATAAATTATGCTTTACTTTGAATTTAATAGATTATTATTATTCATTTTCTATTAGAATTATGAATAAAGTCCTGATTGATAGGCTAATTGAAAAAAATCTATAAATTTCAAACGGTATCAAATTTTTTTAATCTGAAACATGCGTCACATTCTATGCTTCACATAATATAGGATTCAAAAAATAAATATTGAATTTCATGAATTTTTGACCAAGTTAAGGTGGTTAGACAGATGAGCTTTTATATTTTTTAAAAGTTGTAATAAAAAATTCATAATTAATTAGTTACTTGGAAAAAAATAATGAAAAAATATGCATCACATTGGGAAATGAGTCCTCTACTTATATCTAAAAGGTTATAAAAAAATATTATCATTTTATTATGGTTAGGGTAGTTAGACAAACACCTACTTCTTATTTTTACCCTAAAATTTAAATACTACTGCATTGAAATTTCAAATTTTCACCAAATAGATTTTTTTTTTTAAATAAAGGTCTAGTAGTTTAGAAACCAAATTAAATTTGCTACAGGTTCTATTTTTACATTTTTTTGAAATAATATACATAACTTACTCAAATTTTTACGTCAATTTGTCTAACTCTCATTTTATGTCTTTTTATTGCCACTTAAGGACCTACTTTTTCCATGAGGATCCCGCACATACCCTAATGACAAAAACCTATGAATTGAAATTTCATGATTCTAACTTCATAAGGGAAAAAAATGAAGTGTTGGTTGTCTGTGCACCTCATTTCTTAAATTTTTTGAGTAGGATGCCTATGCGGTGCTTGGATGTTTACGCAATGACTAGCATCCCTAAAAATTTTGAGTTTCAAATGAGGTAATCTCACATCCTTTCTCCTATGAAACATGTCATTAAAAAAATAAAGCAAGTGTAACAGCTCTTCCCACCCATGCCACCTCAGAAAAATCCTCTTTTCACTCTTTCTCTCTTTCATTATCACTCTCTTGTCCAATTTTTCTCTCGCTCTATTCTCTTCTACATCTTTCTCTCCATAGTTAAGCTCTACAAGATTCTTGTCTCATAAATAGCCAAGGCTCTCTTGCAAGCAAGCACATCTCATCTATCAAGCCAAGAGGGAGCCATAGATTATCAGTAACACTCTCTTGTCTACTTTGTCTTATCAATTTGTAATAATCTACTTGTCTAGTCTATTATATTTGTGATAGGGTCTCTCCTCCATAATGGGGTTTGTTTCTATCAAATGTCTCGTCTATTATATTTTATGTCATTTTTTTTATCTCTATCTATCTGGTTGTCCATGGAGGTAGAAACACAAAAATAAGGGTTTGATTGAGTTAAGCCTTTAATAAACCCCAACATTGTTCCTTATCCTTTTGTGTGCAAATGTTCAGATTTAAAGAAATGGGTATTGTGGACTCTAGCCTTTTATCGTTTGATTTGATAAGGATGAAAAAATAGTGCATAGACATCCCAATGTCATGCTACCATTCGTTAGTTGAGACATTTCCCTTCTATGGGAAAAATCTATAAGTCCTAAACTTTTTATTTCTGTAATTTATATTTCATAATTCTGTATCATTTTTTGTTAAATTGTAGTTTTATCATTCTTGTACTTAGTAGCTTAACATTTCATTTTGAACATTCATTTTTTCAAATACTCTTTATCACTTAAGCTTGTACTATGAGGTAATCAAAGGTTATTCGCTCCCTGTAGACTCTTCTTTGTCCCAGAGACTTGGGGGTAGCGAATCCCCTCCTTTACTTGAATGAAGGCCATTCCCTATATGTTGAGATAAGGTACCTAAACCTATAGATGTAGATAAAAAATATAAAATATATGATTGAACATACCAAAGCTCTTGGATGTCTTAATAAACTATTTTCACAAGATTTATTGTTCCAAATTGAATCATGTAAGAATTTTCATGAGACTTGGGGAAAATTGAAAACTTTGTGTTTTACTACATATGAAGTAAGAGGTTATCAAATTGATAATTAACTGATGAGTGTTGACCCTAAAAACTTTGGCATCTAGGACTACATTAGTAAGGTTAGTGATCTAAGAGAGAAAATTTTAAAGCATGTGGAATTGATAGGAAGGACGTTCAGTTGTTCTACAATACATTGAAAAAACTTGGTCTTAATTATGTTCCTTGTGTTTCTAGATTTTTTACTTATAGTTTGACTATATAAAGTCTGCATATAAACTAAATTTTATTTTCATCATTTTCTAAGATGTTAATACATGAGAAAAAAAATCTTATCTTGATGGGTCTCATCAAGTCATCTAAATCTTAAGCATTATTTTCTAGTAAGGTGAAAGAATTAGAAAATACTGATAAGAAATAAAAGAAATCAAATAACAATCCATATTTAGAGAAACCAAAGAATAAATTCTCTTCCACAGATAAATCATCTAAGAAGGAGAAGTCTACTTTTTCATATTGCAAGAAGTTGGGCATGATAAAATTCTTATTATAAGAAGGGTGTTGATGAGTTGAGACATCTTAGATTAAAAGGAATAAAATTGATTTTCCTTCTAGAATGTTTGTCACCTTCTTCTTATTCTTCTTTACAACAATCTAATATGGGAGAAGGTCATGTTGGTTTGGTTACTACATCAAGAAATAAGGGAGAAACTCTTTTTGTTTTTCAAGTCTTGAATCAAAGAGATGGATTCTAGATTTGGGAGCATCTTATCATATGGAATCTTTGAAATCTATCTTCTCTTCTTCTAAGACTTGTAATATGTCTCATATTTTATATGGGAATCAATACATACATGAGTGTACTTGCCTAGGAAGGGTTCTATTGATTTCAGGGAGGACACTTTCAATGATGTTTTATGTGTACCTCATTTCATGAACATTATTCTTTCCATATACTAGATTAGACATGGTGGAGATGGGATAAATGTAGATTTTAATCATGATTTAGTTATCATTAGATACTCAAAGAGTAGAGAGGTTATTTCTACGGGTATGGTTGATCATTCATCTCGATTGTATACCTTTGCAAATTTTTCTTCTAATGATGAAAGTGTTCCTTCCGTTGTTGCTCATACTTCTAGTGTGAACCATGATTCAAAGGAGACATTTTGCTTCTTGAACTTGTGATTTCACACATTAGATCCCATTATTGAGCCTTTCATTTCATCTCCTCCATCTTCTCTTGCATTTAATGGTGCTCATGTTGGCACAATATTGGCCTCTTGTGATTTAGTGTAGTAGTATATACACCATCTTCTAGCTACATCTACTTGGGATGCATACTTCAGAGATATTTTTGGTTTTTTTTCTAGTCCCATATCTTAGATTTAGGATACACCATTGATTGCAAACATATTTTATTTAATGGAGATTATCCATCTTCAATTGTTGTGAGGGAATTCTCTGACCCTCTTTTTCATTCTCTACATTATCACTCTTCATAGTCTAACATGAGTGTGGATAATTTTGGATAGCATTTGGAGGAGGATTATTTATCTTTAGAGGAGGCATATTTCTCTTTGAAGTGTGTTCTACATCCATATATAGGATATTCTAGATTGACATCTTCAATTGTGTGGCCTAGAATGCTTGTTTGGAGTGTGTCAAATTTTGGCATCAACAAGGAGACACATGAGCATAGTTTAGAGACATCATGTATATCTATCTTCTTCCAACATCTTCCTTTTAGGAATGTGAAGAAATAATGCATATCATCCTAGTTTTGCTTCTTCCTAAGGGGAAGAATTTTTTTCAATGAGCTTGGATCATCTTCAACATTTAATATCAAGCTTCTACCATTGTAGGAGACTCATCATTGAGGGGGGGTTGCATGGTCTCTCTTCTCTCTTATGGGGGCTCTTTTTCCTCATATGGGGTTTTGTCTCTCTCACGCATCATTGAGATCATTTTATATTTCATCTCTCTTTTGAGGAGTTTTTTCCTACTAATTTTTCTTCATTTGTGAAATATCAAATTGCATATGTACATGGATACTTAACATGGCCTCATAGTCGGGACCCATCTTTGCATATTTTCATACTAATACTCCCTAAGTTACACTTAAGGGGGGTGTTGGTATAAATAGGTTTTTTTCCTATCCGGGTCCTATTTACATGTTAAGTCCACTTAGGTTGTAGGAGGGAAAATTTATAGATAGTGTTATTTGTCACTAGATCTTATCTTTTGGCATTTAATGCTTGTGTCCTAAGACATTTAATATTTTTTGGGGTAGTTGTCTCATTATATAAGATTAAGACACATGTCAAGGTCTTGTCTAATCCTATCTCATATTTTTCCTTTATAATCAAGGCATCATTTGTACATCCTAGAAAATTTAGTTCAGTTGAGTTAGTCTAATATATCATTGCAATCTTAAGTATTGCATATTGGCAATATCATGCATCGATTATTGAAAATTTATTTTCTTCCTTTTCCCTCTTATAGAAGGTTATTTTTGGTTATTTCAGGAGATCCTAGAGGCTTGATTCCTTGAGTAACTCTAAAAAATTTTAATCTCTATATTCATGTATGTGGATACAAATTATAATGTTCTCCTCTATTCTCTAATGGATTGAAAGTAATGTCGTGTTATACATATTATTTGTATGACAAGTATATCCTCATGTGGACCTAGGTTGGTCAAATCCAAGGTTTATCATTGATTATATCTCATGTGCACATGATTAGAGGGTAATTAGATGATAATAGAGGATTGGGGATGGATTTTTGGAAAGTGGATGAAATGGCCAATCAAATAAATGTATTTATTTATTTATGGAAATAAGCATGGTGCAGGGGCACCCATGCGCTGAAAAGATGTAAATGTTGGGTTTTTGGATTGGTTAGTCAATTTTATTCGTAATAAGGTCTATTTAGACCATTTTTCAAAAGCTAAGTCATGCGGGGTCAATTTTGAGTCAAGTTCTCAAGATTTGCAAAAAGTTGCAAAGTTGTTCAAGCAACTTTTGCATTTTTGGTCTTATGTGGAAGTTGAACGGTAAGATGTTTGAAAGAAAGTTTTGGTTTTGGCTGGGAAACTTTTAAATATGCCTTGGGATGTTTGAGGAAATCTTTTGGTGCCAATTTTGTTATCAAGCAATAAGATAAATTATGTTTTTCTACATTTTCTAGTGTGTTTTTGCTGCTACAGAAGCTGCTACGACCTACAAAGGTTCTAATTTGTATTGGAATTGGTGATGAGTTGAATCCTTTACCATTTTCAATTGATTTCATTTGTTTTCATTGATTTATGAGTGATTTTGAATCATTTTTCTATAAACTGCCAGGAAACCCTAACCCTTGAGGGTTTGATAGGAAAAATATGAATTAAAGCCCATTCCACTGGTGGAAAATTTTGAGAATCGGTGGAATGGAAGTAGATAGGATTTTTTTCATGTTTTTAGGGTTTTTAGGAGCAAGGGATGGAGTTAGGGCCAAGTTTGATGGAGCCCTAGCCTAATATCTTTATGTATTAGGCTTAGGTGATTAGGTAGACATAGGATTTTGTTGCAAAACCTAGTTGGTGATTGTTCCAGTTGATAAAATTTGCATATACAAACCCCATATGATATGATGGAAGCCCTAGAGTGAAGGTTTGTAGTTTGGGAAATGAAATTCTTGTTGTTGCTTTGTAAAACAAGCCTAATTAGGCCTAGTTATAGTGTAGCAGTCTAAATTGGATGGTGTTAAAATAACATATCTACAATTTTGATATGTTTTCAAGGGGCATAAAGGGTATCTGCAATGGTGTTTCAATTTTGGGTTTGAAGTCCTCTCCAAAATTTATGCTGAAAAACCTCCATTTCAAGTACTATTAGGGGAATAGGAGAATTTGGGAGAAAACCACCAAGTTAGGATTTCAGATTTGTAAAACTTGTTTAATTGTGATTGAATTCATAACCTCAAGGGAAATTACCAATATTACAATAAGGTATAGGTTCCCTGGATACCAAGAATTGAAGATTTGATCGAATGTTTAGGAGGGGCTTATTGTTTTTCTAAGATAGACTTAAAAAGTGGCTACCGGGTATGTGCAAGATCATGATGGGCCAAAAAGTGGTGATATGTAAGTGATATGATGGCCCATGTGGCTGACAACCTTTTTTTTACCCAAAACTAATGAAACTAAAAGGGTTTTTAAAGGAGATTCTTAGCTTTCCAAAAATATAAATTATGCTTTACTTTGAATTTAATAAACTAATATTACTCATTTTCTATTTGAATTACGACTAAATTCCTGATTGATAGGTTGATTGAAATAACTTTATAGCTTTCAAAGGGTATCACATTTTCTGAATTTGAAACATGTGTCACATTCTATGCTTCACATACTATAGGATTAAAAAAAAGAATTGAATTTCATGAAGTTTTGACCAAGTTAAGGTGGTCAAACGTACAAGTTTTTATATTTTTTAAAATTTGTAATAAAAAAATCATAATAAATTATTTACTTAGAAAAAAATTATAAAAAAATATGCATCACATTGGGACATGAGTCTTATACTTATATATATAATATTATAAAAAAAATATTATCATTTTATTGTGGTTAGCATGGTCAGACAGACACCTACTTCTTATTTTTTCCCTGAAATTCAAGTACTACTACATTGAAATTTCAAATTTTCACCAAATAGATTTTCTAAAAAATAAAATAAACCTAGTAGTTTAGAAACTACATTTAATTTGCAACATATTCTATTCTTACATATTTTTGAAATAATATAGTTAACTTATTCAAATTTTTGCATCAAGTTTCCTAACTCTGATTTTTCTGAATTTTATTGCCACTTAAGGGCCTATTTTTTCCATGATGATCCTGCACATGCCCTACCACCAAATTAGAATTAGAGAGGGGGATGAGTGGAACACTTACTTAAAAAAAAATGAGGGGTTTTATGAATGGCTTTTCATTCCATTTGGGCTTTCAAATGCACTAAGCACCTTTATGAGATTAATGAATGAAGTCCTCAAGCCTTTCATAGGTAAGTTTTTGGTTGTCTATTTGGATGACATTCTCTTTTTAGTAAAACTAAAGAGGAACACTTGCAACATTTAGACTTGGTTTTGAAGAGATTGAATGAATAGAAGCTAATGATAAATTTGAAGTGTGAATTCATGAAGGAGGAGTTGGTTTATCTTGGATTTGTGATCTCAAAAGGCTCTTTGAAGATGGATCCTAGCAAGGTGGAAGCAATTCTAAACGGGCCTACTCCAACTTTAGTAAGTGAGGTAAGAAGTTTACATGGCCTAGCTAGATTTTACAAAAAATTTGTGAAGAATTTCAATCATTGATACAATCAAAGGGGACAAAAGGAAAAAGTTTTTGTGGTCTGATGAGGCAGAAAAAAGTTTTCAATATCTAAAAAAAGGGGTAGCACAACAACCTATCTTAGCATTTCTAGACTTTAACAAAGCTTTCACAATTGAATGTGATGCAAGTGGGTCTGCAAGTGGGTATGAAATTGGGACAGTCTTGAGTCAAGAGGGCAAGCCTATTGCAATTTTTAGTGAGAATCTCAATGAAGTAAAGAAAAATTATACCTCTTATGACTTAAATTTATATGATATGGTACGATCCTTGAAGAAGTGGAGACACTATCTCCTTCCTAAAGAATTTATTGTTTTTACTGATAATCATGCTTTGAAGTTCTTAAATAGCCAAGAAAAACTCAGCCACAGACATGTGAAGTGGGTGGAGTACCTACAAAGCTTCACCTTTACCATCAAACACAAAAAGGGGAAGTCGGACAAGGTGGAGGATGCATTGGGCAGAAGGGAATTGTTGATCCAAGAATTTCAGTTGGAGAGTTTTGGGATTGATGCTTTGAAAGGTATAAATGTAGAGGATGATGATTTCAAAGAAATTTATGCTTCTTGCAATCAGTTTAATGGCACTTTTTATGAAGACAATTATGATTTCTTGATTCAAGAAGGTTTACTCTTTAAAGGGGCTCAACTTTGCATTCCCAAATGCTCTATGAGAGACGATTTGATTAAGGAGAAGCATTGTGGTAGCTTATCAAGTCACTTTGGTGTGGATAAGACTTTAGAATAGGTAAGAAGGTATTATTACTGGCCCAAGATGCAAAGTGATATCAGAAGATTTGTAGAAAAGTGTGTTGTTTTTCAAAAAGCCAAGGACCGTTGTAGTACAAATGTAGGTATCTATCAACTATTTCCAATCCCAAATAGACCTTGGGAGTCCATCAACATGGATTTTGTGTTTTTGTTTCCTAAAACTCAAAGAGGATTTGATAGTGTGTTTGCTATTTTAGACTAGTAACTTAGCAAAATGGTACATTTTATACCATATAAAAGTACAAATGATGTCTCATACATTGTAGTGTTGATTTTCAAGGAGGTGGTCAAGATCCATGGATTGCCATTAACCATTGTTTTAGATAGGGACAGTAAATTTGTGGGTCACTTTTGGAGAACCCTTTGGAAGAAGTTAGGAAGAAATTTGACATTTAGCTCTACCTATCATCCCCAAACAAATGGACAAACTATAGTAGTCAATATAAGCCTTGGAAATCTCCTTAGATGCTTGACAAAAGAACACTCAACACAATGGGATCTAATCCTACCCCAAGCTAAGTTTTCCTATAATGACGAGTTGTGAACCGAAGTGTTGGTAAAATCCAATTTAAGACTGTGTATGGATTGCAACCTACGGGAGTGCTTGAACTCAGAGATTTGAGTGGAATGGAGAGAAGAAGTTTTGAAGGAGAAGAGTTTGTAGTGGCCATGAAAGACATACATCACTAGGTTAGAGAGAACCTTCAAAAGAGTGTTGATAAATATAAACAACATGCATATTTGAAAAGAAGAGAGGTTCATTTCAAAGTGGGGGACTTGGTCTTAGCTCTTTTTAGGAAGGAAAGGCTACCTAAAGGGAAGTATTAAAAGCTACAGATGAAGAAGATAGGTCCATATAGGGTGGTCCACAAATTTGGAGCAAATTCCTATGACATAGAACTCCCTCGTGGAGTTGCTCTCTCCAATTTTTAATGTTTTTGACCTATACCTTTATAAACGGGTTGTGATTGAAGGTACAAGAGCAATTACATCAAAGGTTCTAGATGAATATTGGATCAAATATTTTCCACCAAGTCAACCATTGAGGCTAGAGTGCATCTTGGGTACCAAAGAAGCCAAAAGAACAAGGCATAAGGTGCACTATGAGTACCTAGTGAAGTTGCATGACCTTGCTATTGAGGATATCACTTGGATGATAGAGGAAGATGTGTGTTAGAGAATATGGACTAATTAAATAGCAAATTAACACACCAAGGAGACATTATATTAAAGAAAACTAATCTAGAAAGCATAAACGTAAACTCTAAAACATCAGCTTCTTCAAATTTGTCCCATTGTCCTCTATCTCTCAGGAATTTGATTAAAGATGTTGGCTCTCAGTAGTACAAATAACAACTTTGTTGAAATGATCACTTAAGAGAATGAGATTTAATGAAAGTGCATATGCATGACTAAAAAATTAAGCTATGAAATTGAAATGCTAAGATACTAAAATGCTTGATAAAACTGAAATGCGACTATAATAACTACGTATGAAAATCTAAAATTCGAGGTCCTTTTCAACTCATAAGAGGGCTATATTTATATATTTTTTAAGGCCAGAATCCCATTAGCCAGGATCAATGGTCGAGTTCAAACCTGTTAAAATGAACGGTGAGAGATCGAGAATTTGAAAAGAAGATGGAAGTTTAAGAGATAGATGGAAAATGAAAAGACAAATGAAAGATGTGTCCATAATTAAAAATAGGTAATATTCAATTATGTGTGGGAAATGAAAAGCTTTTAATTAAATATTAAAAATATTTAATTATGTGAGAAGAGATGAAAAGCTTTTAATTAAATATTGGAAATATTTAATTATGTGAGAAGAGTGAAGAATTTAGAAAGTGATTTAATTAAATATTGAAAATATTTAATTAAATGTGAAATGAAGAATATCATTTAAATTTAGAATTTAAACTTGTGATAATTAATATAAATAAATTGTGAAATCTATTTAATTAACTAAGAGGAAGATAACATTAATTAAATAAACTTATTTATTTAATTAAACTAGAAGAATTGGAAAAAAGAACAATATAAATAAATAATTAAATTTATCTATATGTAGATGACTTAAGAATATTAATTAAATAATTCATATTTAATTAATTAACAGGTTTGATTAACCATGACCATTTTTAGATATGTACATTTTGCCCCTCTTTGAAGTGATGTGTTTTATGCATTGCTTCAAAGAATTTTGCCCTAGATTTTTAGAAATTAAGAATGTTATATGCCCCCTCGAGAGATAAATCACATGATAAAAGAATCAGCATGATTTTCAGAGGAGAATTCGTGATTTAGCTCTCGAAATAATGCTTTGTCTTACAAAAATTTGAATATTTTCACACTTTTACCCCCTTAAAAGGTGGAAATGGTGAAAAGTCATTGTCATTTGAACAGTAACCTTTGGTAAATTTCAGAGCCCTGAGAGACATTCACGATGCAGATCCATTATGAGCGCCACAGATTCGAGCAAGCCCGCCGATATTAGAGACCAACTATGTACAGACCTCTGGTAAGTCAACCTGATCCTCATTGTAAATTTTTTTGATGATTTTACGCATTTTTTTGCAATTTTTAAATTTTTAGCGTCCCGATTTCACGCATACGAGTCATAGTTTAGCGCATATGGTAGATAGAGTCGCGCATCCAAGGTAGCACATAGATGTGAAATAGTCGCCATAGAATAGAATGGCGCATAGGGTACCTGTATTAGCGCATACAAAAATGTTGCCCCACGTAGGATGCTAGATTGGCGCATAGGATGAAATAGCGCATAGGATGACTGTTATAGCACATTTGTATGATAGAATAGCGCATAGATGAAATAGCAAATAGAAAATTTGTCTTAGAGCATATAGTATATAGACTTGTGCATTGACAGAGTTGCTCATGGCATCTCTATTTTAGCGCATCCGGGGTTAAAGTTGCGCATACAGGGTTTAGCGCATTGATGGCCTGGTTTGGCGCATCCAGGGATTTTTCCCAAATTTGAATTTTTGAAGAAATTTTGATAAAGTGTTTGATGAGTTTTGCTAGATTAGACAACTGATTTTATGCTTTTGAATAATCATCAATGATAGCGTAGCTTGATTTGATAAATTTGTCTTCATGCTTGAAGAACAAATAGGTTTGATAAATTTGCTTCCATGCGATATGAAAACAAATAGTAATGATAGATTTGCTTTCCCGATTGAAAGTCAAATAGATAGATATTGAGTCATGTTGATTGTTAAATTTGTTTCCATGTGATATGAAAAACAAATAGTAGAAATGATTGATAAATTTGCTTCCATGAGATATGTAAAGCAAATAGAAATTGATTTGAACTTGCTTGATGTATTGATTGATTGATTGATAATATCCATTGTTGATTGATTTGTATGATTGCTTGATGATGTTGTAAAGGAGGGATTTAACCTCCTCCAGATCAGAGAGAGATTTCCTCAGATGTGGGAGATGATTCCTCGACTGACCCATGAGGATTTAGGAGTTATAGATCAGTGTGGTTTGAGAGCTCTATTGAGTATCCCACAGTATCAGGTCAACAGAGCATTGTTGACTGCCTTAGCCAAGAGGTGGCACAGCGAGCATAACACCTTCCATTTGCCTACTAGAGAGATTACAGTGATGCCAGAGGATGTATACAGGATTCTGGGTATTCTTGTAGTTGGAGAGCTT
The DNA here is from genome assembly GCA_007115665.2 of Sequoiadendron giganteum. NCBI lineage: Eukaryota > Viridiplantae > Streptophyta > Pinopsida > Cupressales > Cupressaceae > Sequoiadendron > Sequoiadendron giganteum. The sequence goes on from CM021107.1 coordinate 6,634,686, forward strand.
GTGATTTATGATCACAAGGGGATCGGAGGGACTGGTGCTTTGAGACGAGTCTTCCAGGATCCTCATGTCTCCAGATATGAGCTTCCTTGGAAGGAGATGGTGGAGAGATATGCTCCACTGCCTTCGTTTTTAACAGGTATGATCGATGGTTTCCTTTGTCCTAATCATAGGGAAAAGGGACTATCAGTTGGTTGGGGTAGGACTCTAGAGGATATGCTTCTCCATGGGATGATATGCATGGGGCTCATGTATGCTTGCCCATCTGTACCATGATCTTCATCAGTTCGTGTATATAGATGGGAAGAGTCTCTCTTGCAGAGTGACTCTGCTACAGATATTTGCATGGGAGCATTTTTCCATCACATGTCCCATTGTTCGGAGGGATCGTCCTCTTAGATTCCCATATGTCTATGCATACATAGGGTCACTTGTCCAGCCAAGGCTGGGCAAGTTGGAGTATTGGCGGCACGTGTTAGATGATCTGGATGCAGTTATCTAGAGACCTTATGTAGATTGTGATCCATGGGAAACAGATGATTTAGAGTTGCCCTATGTTATGAGATCCTGATACCTGATTGGTCGGACTCCTTATATTATTAAGCGATTTCTGGTGATGAGAGTCTTGAGGCAGCTCGAGCTAGTTTAGATGATGTTGCAGGGTGTGGCATATTATGTGAGATGCCAAGAGGATGTACCAGAGTGGGGTCCTGTTATTACCATTGAGGTGGCCCAAGCAGAGTATTTTGAGTTACAACCAGCTCAATGGGCCATGCATCTAGAGGTTACAGATGTAGGGATGACAAATGAGTATGCGACATATTTTTATACACATCCCTTCCTGAGGTTTACCAGTCCAGAGGAACCTACCCCATTGATGGGAGGACCAGTGATTCAGTGAGGGCGAGGGCAGGCACAGGCAGCCAATAAGAGAGGCTCCGACAGGGGCAGAGGATGTTGCGGCCATGGACATTGATGAGGGGGGAGATGAGGAGGATAGCAATGATGATAGCGGAGGTGACGGAGGTGGTGGGGGCGGAGGAAAGAGATATTTTCTTGATGTGCCCTTCAGGATGAGGCCATGGACCTCGAGAGTAGTGGATCAACCGAGTACTTTGGCTCCATAGATTGTCATCAGGGCTCCTTCACAGGGACAGGTGGATGCTTTGCAGGCAGAGGTTTAGACTTTGCATAGTCAGTTATCACAGGCTCAGGGGATGATCAGTCAGCTATAGGCACATATTGCACAACCACCACCTCCTGATCCACAGATAGCACAGCTTATGGCCGAGAGGGACAGCTTCAGAGAGATATGTGTATAGGCCGAGGGGGTAGCCGAGAGACTTCTCAAGTTAGTGGAGAGCACCTCGATTGGAGAGGTTGTTGCAAAGGGACTAGAGACTGCTCAGGAGGCCGAGTATCACAGGATGAGGTATTTCGAGGTAGTACCACCTAAGAGGAGGATTGCCTTCACACAGTTAGGTACTCAATCTTAGACCCATTCTCGCAGCCATTCCAGGAGTGCCACCAGGAGTGTGGGTCAGCCAGCCAGATGAGAGATTAGAGCTTCTGGGAGCAGAGATCCATCAAGACCTACTACCTCAGGAGGAAGCAGTAGCCATGTGCCCCGACCAGATGCCCCTCAGTGATGGACATGTTGTACACATTTATGTCATTGTATTTGATATATCCTTTTCAAACATTTGATATCCTTGTATTTCTGGACATTTGTTTTGATGAGATTTATGAGATGTAGTGGTGATTTGATTATGTATGATTTATGCTCATGTGATGGATGCATGTTTGTTTCTATATGCTATGTCATATATGATTTTCATGATATATGTTGATGTAAATGATGATGTAAATGATTTTCTTTCTTTTTATGTCATGTATGATAATGTAGTATGTAATGAAATGATTCTAATGATGATGACGTATGATGCAATTTTGATAAATAATTTTCCTTTATAATAAATGCAAGATGTAAGATGTAATAATAAAAAATGATGTGACGTAATGATTAAAATGGAAATGGATAAATGATGTGATTTCTTAATGATATGACGTAAATAATGAATGTAAAATAAATGGAATGGATGCAACCTTACTATGAATGTTTATGTATGTGACATGACGTGTATGCAAGTGGAAATTTCAATGTAATGAAGTGATAATATGAAATGAATGAATTATGCACTTAATATGAATATGATGAAATGATGATGCATGACTAATGATAATAAATAATGGTGAAATAATGTGAATGATAATGAAATGAGATGCAAAAAATGTCCAGTCATACTCAACCGTTGTCTAAAAAGATATTCAAGAATGTGGCCAACCCTCAAAAATCTATTTAAAAATCACTTGAAATGCAAATGAACTATGCAGTCCTAAAATGTAATAATGAATTATGCAATCCTAAATGTAATAATGAACCATTCTCCTTGTTGTCATTTCATGTTGTGTTTAGTTTTCATCATTGAGCCTTTTGATATGTTGGAAGTTAGTACAAGCATCAAAGGGTATGTTAGCACCAATGATGACCTGAGTACTGCTTCCATGGTGTTTGATATAGCAAGTTAATACAGGCATCTCGGTATAATTGAACCAAGATGACTTCAGTATTGCTTGCATAAACAAACAAAAGTTAATCATTTTCCTATGCAAATTTTGAAATGTGATCAATGATACATTGTAGAGCATGTCCCATGACTAATTTGCACAATACTAATGATTAGCTTACAGAAAACAAGCAAAGAAAAATCATACTTCTTCCTTGTGATTCTAGTTCAATACATCATTGAACCATTCCAAAGATATGATGTCATCAAATATTAAAACAACTATTTACAACTTATGCTTTTAAGTTTGATTGGACAAGGTTTGCTTGATTTTAGACATATGTCATTGTTTTGCCTACTAGAAAAGCTCCAAGAAGCGAATTGCCCCCTAGTGACCTTGTACTCTAACCCCTACTAGACACAACTGTTGTGATGGATAACCCTCAAATCATCAAGCCATGATGAGACCCTTGTTTGTTCCAAGGATATGATGTGATGCAAATGCGATGGCGAGGTGTGATGTCGATGATAAGATGGATATGCAAAATGAATCCTAATAGATGAGAGAGCCAAATAAAATCACAAACAATGTCTGTTTGTCAGGTTTTCACCATTATTTTTTATTGCACTTTTTTTTTATTTTATGATTTTTTTGCTATTACCAAGACGCCTGTTTTCCAGGTTTTCATCAACGCAATTTTTTTATTTCTTTTATTTAATTTTTTTAGGACTTTTTATATTGTTTTTGATATTTTCTCAGGCATAGAATCTCTTCAGATGAATGTTGTTGGTTGGATCTTCAAATAGGTCCCCTTTTTCTATTGACAACTGATATGCCCTCGATCCGTATGCTGCAACAATAACGAACGGGCCCAGCCAATTAGGTTCCAACTTGCCTTTCTTTTCCCGATCTTGTTGATTTCAAGGGTTTTCTCTGAGAACAAAATCACCTACCTAAAAATTTCATGGTTTGACTCTGTGATTGTAGCTACGGGAAATAACTTGTTGATATCCCTTCAGGTGATTAATTGTAGTTTGACGTCATTCATCAAGCAGTTCTAGCTCTTGCAATCTTGATACTTGATAATCTTCATCATTGATTAACCCTTTGATTGATACTCAAAGTGAAGTAATCTCAACTTCCAGTGGTAGAATAGCTTCTATTTCGTAGACCAAATCATAAGGAGTAGCTCCTATCGGTGTGTGAATACTTGTTCTGTATGTCCATAATGTTGGATTCAATTGGACATGCCAATCATGACCGGCTTTATTCACTATTTTCTTCAAGATCTTGAGAATTGTTTTATTTGAAGCTTCCACTTGACCATTCCCTTGTGGATAGTAAGGTGTAGAAAATTTGTGTTGGATGTGAAATCTTTCACATAGCTCATCTACATCTTGATTTTTAAAGGGTCTTCCATTGTCTATGATAATGGAGTTGGGAATACCATATCAACAGATGATATAGTTCAAAATAAATGAAGAGATTTGTTTGCCAGTAATAGTTGTGAGCGGAATAGATTCAATCCATTTAGTGAAATACTTAGTGGTTGTATGATGAATTTATGTCTATTTGAAGAGGATGGGTGTATCTTACCAACCAGATCTAATCCCCACTAAGTGAAAGGCCATGTTGTGGTGAAAGGTTGTAATTTCTAAGTAGGAGCGTGAATGAGATTTCCATGAATATGACATTTTGCACATTTCTTCACAAAGGTGAATGATTCTTTCTCCATGGTCAGCCAGTAGTACCCTAATCTTACAAGTTTCTTTGCTAAGGTTAGTCCACTTGAATGTGCCCCACAAATTCCACCATGCACTTCTTGTAAGGCCTTTTCTGATTCATTGCATTCGAGACATATAAGGAGGGTTCCTTCCAGACCATGTCGGTATAAGACGTTAGCAATTAAGGTGTAACGGGATGATTGGCGAATGAAATTTCTTTCTGATTCCTAGACAAGCCTAAGGGTAAAGTAGTATCTTTTAGGTAAATGTAAATTTGGCCATATAAGGGAGAGTCAGAACTCATCAGATGGAAAATGATTTGAGTTTCAAGATTATCATGAGTGGGAGAAAACAATTGTTCCACCAGGAAATCATACCATTTTTTATTCTCTGTCAACTGGAGTAGAGAGGCAATTGTAGCCATAGCGTCTACTGCTTTATTATCAATGCACAAAATTTTTATGAACTTGATATTAACAAAGTATTTCTTGAGATCTTCCACTGGTCATTCTTTTGTAAGGTATCAACTTGTCATATTTAGTGTGATATTCGTCATTGATTTGATTTATAACAAGTTGTGAATCACCAAAAACTTGAAGTTCTGCGATTCTCCAGTCTACTACAATTCTTATGCCAATTATCAATGCCTCATACTTAGCTATGTTGTTTGTGCAAGGAAACATTAGCCGATACGATTTTGGGATTTTATGTCCTTGTGGTGTAATAAAAAGAATTCCTGCTTCTGAACCATGTTGAGTGTAAGAACCATCAAAGTAGAGTGACCATGATTGGTGGATATCTACTGTGAATACATCGGCATCAGGAAAATCAACATGTATTGGTGCTTCTGCTAATTGATCTGCAATTACTTGTCCCTTTATAGCTTTTTGATCCACATAATGAATATCAAATTCGCTTAGGATCATAACCCATTTAGCCAACCTTCCAGTTAAGGTTGCCTTACTTAGAAGATATTTGAGTGGGTCAATCTTAGCCACAAGCTTTACTGTATGGGTTAGCATGTAGTGTCGTACTTTTGAGAAGTGAACACCACTGATAAACAAGCTTTTTCAATGAAGGTATAATTTAGCTCATGACTTGTTAGGGTTCGGCTAATGTAATAAATGGCTCGTTCTTTTCCTGAGTTGTCTTCTTGTGCCAATAATGCTCCTAAAGACACTTCTATGGCAGCAATATATAATATGAGAGGTGCACCTTGTACTGGTGGAATCAACACTGATGGATTCATGAGATACTGCTTTATCTGATCAAATGCTACTTCGCATTTGTCCTCCCACTTGAATGGAACATTCTTGTGTAAGAGATGTGTAAATGGTAAACTTTTATCCTCCAGTTGAGCAATGAATCTTCAAATGGATTGTAACCGTCCCTGCAAAGAGCGTAGTTGACTGATATTCCTTGGTGGTGGCATATCAAGAATTGCTTGTACCTTAGCTGGATCCACTTCAATTCCCTTTTTCGATACAATTTATCCTAATAACTATCCATATTTAACTCCAAAGACACATGTCTTTGGATTAAGTCTTACTTTGAATTGTTCCATTCTTTTGAAAATTTTAGGTAAGATATCGATGTGTCCTTCTCTAGTGTTAGATTTGGCAAGGAGGTCATCAACATAATCTTCCATGAATGTATGCATCATATCATGAAAAATTGTTTTCATTGCTCGTTGGTATGTAGCTCCTGCATTTTTCAATCCAAATGGCATTACGTTCCAAAAATAGGTACCCCAAGGACATGTGAATGTTGTTTTATCATGATAGTTTGGTGCAATATTTATTTGGTTGTATCTTGAAAATCCATCCATTAATGAGTACATTTCATGTCCAACAGTTAAATCAACAATCATATCAATGTTTGGCAAGGGGAAGTCATCTTTGGGACATGCTTTGTTTAAATCCCTGAAATCTATACAAATTCTAATCCTTCTGTCTGGCTTTGAAATAGGCACGATATTGGAGATCCATTCCGCATAGTCCATGGACTAGATGAATCCAACATCCAAAAGCTTTTTTAATTCCTCTTTAACCAATAATGCCACATGTGGATGCATTTTTCTGAGTTTCTGTTTTACAAGCTTTTCCCCCGATGTAATAGATAGATGATGCATGATGAGATTTGGATCCAATCCAAGCATATCTGCGTAGGACCATGCAAAACTGATTTGATTATCTTTGAGAAATTTTGTGAACCTAGGTACTTCTTCGTCCATTAGAGATGCCGCTAATTGCAAAACTTTGGGCTTTTTTGTAGTACCTATATTGAGTGCCTTTGTTGGTTCGATTAGAATGGAAGATCTTTCCTGATAATGCTCTGGAAGAGTGTCAAGTTTCTCATCTTCTGGCGCCTTTGAAAGGTTTTCACCATTGGATACGCTTTTTATTTTTCTCTTTTCTTGATCTAATACTGCCTTTGTTAGGTTTTCATCATTAGATATTTCTTTTATTTTTCTCTTTTCTTGATCTAATACTACCTTTGTTAGGTTTTCACCATTAGATCTTTCTTTTATATTATTTATTTCATAGCTGAGAAACTTGGCACTTTCCTGTCGAAAACTTTGATTTTGAGATTCCCTGGTGGAACTTGTTTCTGGTTGGGATGAAGAAAGAAAGTTTATGATGGTTCCATCATTAGGAAAATTTGGGACATCAATGGGTGCGATTTGTTCCCAATCAATGAGTTCAGGATAGACCAAAGGTAATGCATCATTAGGATAAGTAAGGTCACTGGCTGTTAGGGTCATGATGTTATTGTCAACGTCATTATGGGGGAGGTCTAGGATGTCATCCTCCTCAGAATGATCTATCTCACTTTGAATCAAATTGGTCTCACTAGAGTCTTGATCATTTTGTAGGACATAATCGAGCGGAGGCCTTGAGCTTTCCTTTTGTAAGAATGCGGGTGATAATTTGTGTATGACATCCACCCTTTTCTCTGAAATGAAAGTATCGTTAGAGAAGTCATCCCATTCATATTCATTGGAGTTAGTGTCAAAATTGTTTGCTTGAATTCTCAGAATTGATTCAACTAACTCCTCATTGGATGGCCTTTGTGCTACTTCTTCCTTAGTATCTGCACCATGTCCTAACCTAGTCTTATCTTTTGGGTGCATTTTTTTAATTGGATAGGCTCAAAAATACCCTCTTTCCTTTTACCTAGAGGGCCATTTCCTTTGTAACCCATTTGTTGCATGATAGCATAACCTTTTCGATATTGTTTTGTGGGTAACTGGATATGCTGTACGGATTCTTTTTCATCTTTATAGAGCCAATCAAGGATGGCTCTATCTTCCATTTCATTTTCTTTGATAAATATCCCATTAAACTTGGTGATGGGGACTAAAGTTGAGGCTAAAACTATGTCAGCTTGTTGCGTAGACATTGATGGTTGACCATGGGATCTTGGGGATAGGGGTAAATTAGAGAGAGATAAAGAATATTCTCCCACCCCATTATCTTTCAATTTTAACTTGGTGCCAAAATTGCTTATCATTTCTTGCACTTGTTCTTTGTATTTGGAGGTAGAGATAGCCAAGGCCTCTTTATTATGTGGGACGAGTGTGTCCTGAGTTGCCCTTAGGCTAGAACAAGTTTGATTGCTAATGTGATCAGCGGGTATTGTTACTTCCTGTCCATCATATGGAAATTTCAAATGTTGATGATAAGTAGACGGAACATCTTGCATGTCATGGATCCATGGACAACCCAATAGTATGTTATAGGTTAGATCCCGATCGAGAACCTGACAAAAGGTATTCTTCACAACAGGTCCCAATCTGATTGGTAGCATGATGAGACCTTTGGAAGTCCTTTCCTCATCATCATATGCCTTGATTGTAATTTTCCTCCATGGATCTATAGAATTTGCTGAATATCCCAAAGCTAGGACCAATTTCAAAGTACAAATGTTTAATCCGGCTCCCCCATCTATGAGGACACGTCTAATGTAGGCTTTGTGAACCATGACTTCTAAATAGAGTGATGAATTATGTAGATGGGTTATGGATGAATCATCTTTTTTAGAAATGTCCTTATGGTAGAAATTTGGGTTGATGTTTTTCGCAGTTGATCAACCAAATTGTATTGACTTAGAGGGGGAATTACTACTTTAGATGAGCTTCCCTTGACAATGATTTTGACTTGTCCCCTTGTCGTAGCATTGAGCTCTCGATATTCTTGCTTACCTTTGATTCAGATAGCGTTGATTTGAGGATCGTCAGTATAGATATGATTGATAATGACGTCGTGAATGTTATTGATATTCTTGCCCTTATCACCCGAGGATTCTCCTTTTTGATAGTTAGGGAGGGGATCCTTGAATGCTTGATGGTCATTATTGACATTATGTCCCTCAACTGTGATGGTATGGTTATCAATCAAATCCTGAATAATATTCTTTAACCCTTGGCAATTGTTTGTCTTATGACCTTTGCACCTATGATAATCACAGAAGTGTGAGTCATTCCACGATGGTGGTTTAACTCAAGGCTCATAGTCTCTTTGTGCTGGCAATGTAATAGCATTTTGATTCAATAATTCTTTGAGAATGGATTCCAAAGTTTGGCCCAAGGGAGTAAAACTCCGTCGACTTGAATAATATGAAGATCTAGGCATATTTGAATTTTGATTATTGCCAAAATTATTTCCATGATTATTAGTCGTGTTTCTTTGATTGGAAACATTGCCTTGGGTGCCAAAATTTCTAGCATTATTGCTACGTTGAACCCCTTACACATTAAAGATGGTGGGCTTCGTATTTACGTTGTTAGCACCTACTACCCCATCATTGACAACATTTTTATTTCGAGTCCAAAATCGTGACTTGTCATTATTGTGATTATGGTTGTTGTTTTACGAATTTGAACCCTCTTTATCGATTTTTAGAACTCCGTGCTTGATCAACGCGCATTCAATAGTAATTGTGTTTTCAATCAATTTTTCAAATGATTGAGGATAGTGAAGGTTTAGTTTGTAACTCATCTCTTGGTTAAGACTATCGATGAAGATCTCCATCTTTTATTTTTCAGGAATAGGACGAGAGTATTTAGCAAACATCCTTCTCCACCTTTGCAAAAATGTAGTGAAATATTCCCCTACTTTTTGTTTTACCTTACAGAGTTCAAGCATGGTTATCTGGTGTTGGATGTTGTAGGAGTATTGTGATATAAATTTGTTTATTAACTCCTCAAAATTTTTGATGGGGGGAGTGATCTTTGAAAGCCACTCCATGGATTGTCCACCTAGGCTTTGTGGAAACAACCGCATTAAGTAGGTATCATCATGAGAAAATTCTAAGCTCATATTTCAGAAATCCCTTACATGCTCAATGGGGTCAGTTTTCCCATTATACCTATCAAACTTAGGGATTTCGCAATGTTTTGGAAAAGGAATCATTCGAAGACTCCTATCGAATGGATAAGGACATATTTCATCCAAAACATACTTCTTTGTTGCTCCCCCTTGCATTTCTTTTATTTTCCCTTTTAATTCCTTGATTTGTTGAGTAAGGGCACTAAAATCGTTAAGAGGGGTTTCAGGATTTTCTTTAATCCCTTCGATGTCAAAATCGTCAGGTGACTTAGCTCCTTGATTAGCTAAAGAAAGAAAGTATCTTTCCTTGTTTCATTCTAAAATCCTTTCCATAAGAGTATGGAATTGAGGATCCTACTCTGCTTCTTGAAGTTTTTCTTCCGTTAACTCTTCAATATTTGAATTGTTAAAGAGGTTTTCCTCCCTCTCACTATTATCACCCATTTTTCTCATTGTACTTTCATCTTTTTCTATGTGTTTTCGAGATCTCGTGATAACAGGCATAAGCTTCACTCAAATTCTACTAACTTTGATAAAAGGAATGAAATAGTGCAATGGTGATGGATATGAAAGTTGACATAGAATGAAGATTCTATGACTTAAAATATTTTTAATCTTTAGCTCGGGATTCCCTAATTGAAAGGATGAAAATCCTGTTTGTGGGAATTAAACCAAAAATCAAAAATAAAGATGATATTTCACTTTATGAAGTTTGATCTTAGCTTTGTAGAAAGATGAATTTAATGAATGTCTAATGTGTTTGAGTTCTCTACTGCAGGATTTGATTTGGACGAGTAGCATACGTGATTGCAGGTTGGGGAATATAAGAAGAATGAATACGCTGACTATGGTTGTGCCTTTGAGAAAGGGCTCTTCTTTGAAAGAAATCTCTTGAGTATAAAGGTTATACAGCATAATTGTCAGTGAAACTGCTAATATAATCGTGATATCGATGAATAAAGGTTTTGTGTTCAAGCAGGACCTTTCGACTTTGATATAGAAATTTCCTCTTGTTTAATATCTTCTTATAACTGAGAGACTGCTTGGGCTTTCTAATCTTTATTTCTATGGACTTCTTAGCAAAGTTTGTAGACTTCCAAACTCTGAGCATGGGAAAGACTAGACCGATAAGACTTGATTTCTGAATGTCAGAAAATCACCTAGGCTCAGAAAATAGATGCGCCAAAACAAAGACTGAATGCGCCAAAACAGACTTCCTATGTGGCAAAATAGTTACTAGATGCACCGAAATAGAGCATGGATGCATCGAAATAGAGCACAGATGCGCCGAAACAGAGCACAGATGCACCGAAATAGAATAGCAATACGTCGAAATAGAGCAGCAATGCGCCGAAACAAAGCAGCAATGCACCGAAATAGAGCAGCAATGCGCCGAAACAGTTGCGGGATGTGCTAAATTACCTGCTAGACCCTTGAGATAGACATGCTTGGAAAATTTTAATATTTTTGGATGATCTTAATCTGATTTAAATGTGAAAAACATAGCATAGAGAAGCAGACAGTTGTTTTGTTAATCCTAAAATCTAAACAAAGAGTGTATGTTCTTGAGATTTTCACAGGTTTTGAACAAAATAAGCAATTGAGTCAAACTCACTCTTAATTTGTCAAATAGGTCATCATAATAACTAGAGCCCATAGCTTAAAATCGCATCGACTCACACAGCCATGTCACCCCTTAGAGGACGCCCGTGTTTTTGTCTTTTCCAGGTGCGTACTCAAAGTGACGGAAGTGGATACCAAATCCCTTGAGCAAACAATCTGTGGTTACTATATGGTGAGTGTCTTGGGGGCAAATTCTTCCCTCCCCTTGCACCGTGATTAAGATGATTTTTGGATATTGACTTGGCTGGCTTTCTACACTATGGTTCGTAGTCAAGGTTTCCGTTCGGCGCGACAACAGATAAACTCCCTCAGGAGACCTCCCAATCTTTAGAACAAAGACTTTGGGGATGGTTATCTCTGCACATTGTTGTCGAATTGTGAACTCGAATTGTGGACTTTCCCTAAATTCTCTTTTGATTATAGTGGGTTGGAAAACCTAGTTTTGGTTGTTTCCACTTATGTTGTTCCCGTAGGGTGAGTACGTTTTCCCACTACGGCAGGCCTTCTAAAGGATGTAAGAAATTGTAAACATTGCATGAAAAATGAAAAGACAGTCTGGTATTTTGGTCACCCAATTAAGGGGAGAGCATAGACCTATTGCCACAAACAAAGCAAACAATGTTCTTTTTATAGCACCAAATGACAATGAACTAATCTATGTGAAGATTTCGCTTCACAATAGGCATGGAGATCATTTTAATTGCAAAAATAGCATGTGGTGACTATCCTAGGGTTGTTAAATTCCAAATTTTAAATTTCTATCCTAGGGTTGGTTTATTTCCTTGAAAACTGAAAATAAGAATTTTGTCCGCGGATTGCGTCAGAATCAAAAGATTTGTTTTTACAAATTTCCTGCATGTGCTGGAACAGACCCCCAAATGCAGTAAAACAATTACAGGATGCATCGAAACGGTCTTTGAATGCACTGAAATAGACCCGAGATGTGCTGAAACAGTTTTCGGATGCGCCGAAATAGGTCAGGGATGTGCCGAAAGAAAGATCGTATGCGCCAAAGTGCAACTCCAGTCCATTACCTATTAGAAAAATCTGCAAATAAAAGATTAAAATGGGGGGAATGCCCCATGGTGAGCGCCAAAAATGTGTGTTAGAGGATATGGACTAATTAAATAGCAAATTAACACACCAAGGAGACATTATATTAAAGAAAACTAATCTAGAAAGCATAAACACAAACTCTAAAACAACAACTTCTTCAAATTCGTCCCATTGTCCTCTATCTCTCGGGAATTTGATTAAAGATGTTGGCTCTCAGTTGTGCAAACAGCAGCTTTGTTGAAATGATCACTTAAGAGAATGAGATTTAATGAAAGTGCATATGAATGACTAAAAAATTAAGCTATGAAATTGAAATGCTAAGATACTAAAATGCTTGATAAAACTGAAATGCGACTATAATAACTACATATGAAAATCTAAAATTCGAGGTCCTTTTCAACTCATAAGAGGGCTATATTTATAGATTTTTGAAGGCCAGAATCCCATTAGTCAGGATCAACGGTCAAGTTCAAACCTGTTAAAATGAACGCTGAGAGATCGAGAATTTGAAAAGAAGATGGAAGTTTAAGAGATAGATGGAAAATGAAAAGACAAATGAAAGATGTGTCCATAATTAAAAATAGGTAATATTTAATTATGTGTGGGAAATGAAAAGCTTTTAATTAAATACTGAAAATATTTAATTATGTGAGAAGAGTGAAGAATTTAGAAAGTGATTTAATTAAATATTGAAAATATTTAATTAAATGTGAAATGAAGAATATCATTTAAATTTAGAGTTTAAACTTGTGATAATTAATATAAATAAATTGTGAAATCTATTTAATTAATTAAGAGGAAGATAAAATTAATTAAATAAACTTATTTATTTAATTAAACTAGAAGAATTGGAAAAAAGAACAATATAAATAAATAATTAAATTTAATTATATGTAGATGACTTAAGAATATTAATTAAATAATTCATATTTAATTAATTAAAAGGTTTGATTAACCATGACCATTTTTAGATGTGTATAGAAGACATCAAAAATCATAGTGCAACAGTTGAAGATCTACTCTCAAGTGGAACTTGAGATTTGTTTTGTCCCGAAGTATGGTGCACAGGCACCCATATGTTGAAAAGATGTAAATGTTGGGTTTTCGGATTGGTTAGTCAATTTTTTTTGTAATAAGGTCTATTTAGACTATGTTTCAGGTGTTATGTCATGTGGGGTTGGTTTTGAGTCAAGTTGTCAAGATTTGCAAAAAGTTACAAAGTTGCTCAAGCAACTTTTGCTTTTTTGGTCTTATGTGGAAGTTGAATGGTCAGATGTTTGAAAGACAGTTTGGAACCATTGGTTTTGGCTTGTAAAATTTTAAATATTCCTTGGGATGTTTGAGGCAATCTTCTAGTGATGATTTGGTGATCAAGCAATAAGATAAACTCTATTTTTCTTCATTTTCTAGTATTTTTTTGCTGCTACAGAAGTTAGTACAGCCCTATACGGCCTGCAAATGTTATAAGTTGTAGTAGAATTGGTGATGTGTTGAATCCTTTACCATTTTCAATTGATTTCATTCATTTTCATTGAGTTAGGAGTGATTTCAAATCACTTTTCTGCAAAGTGCCAAGAAACCCTAACCCTTGAGGGTTTGATAGGAAAAATAAGTATTAGAGCCCATTCCACTAGTGGAAAAATATGAGAATTGATGGAATGGAAGTAGATAGGATTTTTTTCATGTTTGTAGGGTTTGCAGGAGCAAGGGATAGAGTTAGGGCCAAATTTGATGCAGCCCTAGCGTAAATCTCTATGTATTAGGCTTAGGTGATTAGGCAGACATAGGGTTTTATTGAAAAAACAAGTTGGAGATTGTTCCAGTTGATAAAATTTCAATATGAAGACCCAATGTGACATGATGGAAGCCCTGGAGTGAAGGTTTGTAGTTTGGGAAATGAAATTCTTGTTGTTGCTTTGTAAAACAAGCCTAATTAGGCCTAGTTGCAGCGTAGCAATCCAAATTGGAGGGTGTTGTTACAGAACAACCATATCTACAATTTTTATATATTTTTTCAAGGGGCATAAAGGGTATCTGCAATGGTGTTCCAATTTTGGGTTTGAAATCTGCTCTAAAATTTATGCTTAAAAACCCCTGTTTCAAATACTACTAGGGGAATAGGAGAATTTGGGAGAAAACCACCAAGTTAGGATTTCAGATTTGTAAAAATAAAATTATTGTGATTTTGTTCATAATCTCCACCTTGCTCTGCATCAAAGGGGGATATGGGCTAGTTAAATAATTATCAAGTAAATATTTACCAAGTTTCAGCTTTAGGAAAAATAGAAAATAACTTTAGGTGGAGAATGGGGATAATATAAGTAGCAATAAATAGATATCGAGAATATAGATAATTGATCAAATATGAATTATCAATTATGGAAGAAACAAAAAGGGTTAAAAAAGTGTCAATTTTAGGTATCTATAGTAGCATCTATAGCCCAATATTGTCCCTATTAGATTTCTCCATTTTTTTAGATATTATTTTTTTTGAGTTGCTGGTCTAGCTTCTTCCTAATTTCTCTTTATTATTGTCATTTTATCCCCTTAGTTTTTTCATCTTTGGTATTGTGGGATCATAATCTTGCACATTTATATCAATATCTCCTTTTTTTTGTAAGAATAATTATTTTACTCACATTATATTTTATATTTCAATATTATTATAAAAAATAGACTATTGTGGAGGTAGAAATAGCAAAGTAGTAGTTTGACTTGAAGGAAAATCCTTAATAAGTGATGAAAAAAAATTATTTCTTAAGATAGACATTTGTTTGAAGAGGAAGATTGTAAGTCTTTTGTGGATTTGGTGATATCTTTCCTTCTCCATTTTCTTCATCATTTTATTAATTTATGGCAATATAGAATAGTTTAAATTCTGGTTATTATAATCTCTTCATCACTTATGATCTACCATTATTGCTCATATTTCATTTGTATATGAGTATGTTATTTTTATAAGGCATATTTCCTTTCTATTTTTTTTGCCTTTTCAAGACTACAACACATTATGCAAACATCCATGCTAAGCATTTGTGTCCTATCCAACTAGCTCCACATTTTGATAGTAGGTTCCTTTATGATACTCTGTTACAGTTTTATACTCTATTTTCCATTTTTGTAGTCCATTTTTTTCAGCAGTATTTTAATTATTGAAGTGTTTAAGTGTAGTGAAATAAACCACATATAGTTAACCCAAGTGTAGATTTATTGAGATCACTCACAAAGAAATATAGTATTTCTTTTACAAAGTCAAATTTTAATTTCATAGTTATGTTTGTGGGTAAAAATTAGAATGTTTTTCTCTATTCTCTATTGGGTTGAATTCACTATCGGGGATATAGTTTGCATCTATTAACTCAAATTGTACTCATAAAATTGATCTCTAACGTGATTAAGATTTTAGTGTATGTATTCATAAAAAGTAAATTATTGGATAACAATATTCTCTAGCACACTCTTAATATTTTCTTTTCAAGCTTGTGGTATTAACAAATGCCTTCATAGATAGCAAGATTCAAACATACAAACGATTTCTAGAATGATTATTAGGTGATTAACATGTGCTAGGATGATTCGAATTAGATACAACAAATGTGAATGATTGTTCTTGTACATTGTGAATATTTCTTTCTTTTTGTACATGTTTGGATAGTATAGCAACGATCAAATTGTAGATGATTAGAATGAATGAAATTAATGTCATATTATACATAAACAAACACCAAATTACAAATGTTTGTGCAATGTTGTCTTAGGACTAATGTGTAAAATGGGGTAAGTCAATGAAAAATAAATTTAATTTTTAATTTAAGTGGATGAAGATCATGATTACAAGGGCATCCTCACACTCATGAATGCATCCTGGTTATACAACCAAGCTAAATTTGTATTCAATAAGATTCGATTATGGATCAAAATCAAATAGACAAGTAAACCAATTTATGATTGAATGCACATAAACATAGAGATAAATATTGAACATACAACTAGGTGCAAGCAAAACTAAAAATACATATCTAACTATACACCCACCTTATTTTTGTGAATATGTGTAATATTAATATTGCGTCAAATTAAACACAAAAATAAATAGAAAAATACATCCAAAAAGGATAGGGAGAGGTCATTAATTATGTAACAATAAATTGTATTTTATATAGCAAATAAGATTTTGTGTGTTAAAATATACTAATAGCCATTGCTTTATATAAAGCAAGGCAATCCATGAGGTAACTCAAGGTCTCAAAGAGTTCAACTGGAGTTAGCCTATGCAATCATGAGGTAACTCAAGGTCTCACATAATGCATGGAGTTCAATTGGAAGTAACAAAACTGTAAAGTTTATCTATGGGAAAAAATTTCTCTAAGAAATCTTATCCAAATCTAGAACAAATAACTAATAAACTAATTACTCATGAATAAATACATCTAGATAAAAACATGCTAAGCTTAAATGAGTGAAAAAGAATCTTTTAAACTAACAAATTAGAGGTAAATGAGCCGGTGAGAAAGAAGAATAATAATAGGGAAGAGGTCATATGTTACAGGCAAATGAGTCGGCCAATTCCAGAAGTGTTACCGTCCTTGGGACACTCATAATGCGCATGAAACTAGAAATACCTTATCCATGTCTCTGTCAAGAGATTATAATAATGAAGCATAGCCGACAACTAAAGTATTGAAATGAAAGAAACGAATTTCATCTTTGAAAAGGAAAATTATCCATAATCTGGATCCATGTTCAGTGGCCACCGATTAATCACGGACTTAAAATCTTTGATAGGATTCCCAGTGAATATCTTTATAGCGTATCCAATCAAACAGTAAACATTAAGAAAAGAGGATCGCAGATCCAAAATAGTAAGTCACATGAATACAAGTTATAAAATATAAATATATTTATATATGGAAGAGTCGTATGTTTATCGCCATCCAATGTTTAGTATTACTTTTATCATTAGATATCCCAGTGATAACGAATTAGTTTGACCGCCACAGAAGTCGATTCAGAACAGTGATACGATGTAACGATTTACAAATATATAATATGTAAATTCCTGTTGATGATTGATAAATACCACAGTGGTTTACTGTTTTTAATTTTTAGTATGTCTGCCAATTCATTATTCTGCAATGTTTTCAAGATGTCATAAAACTTTTAAATAATGCAGATAACGCGTTATTACACATATTTAGATGTGGTACAGATTGTGAGGTGGGCCAAAAGATCTTGAGGAAAGTTGAATGTTATCTTGATTCCTAGAAACTTTACATTCATGCGGAAAAATCGTAAAGAAAAAGAGGTAGATGCCTTACCACTCTCTGCAGAATATTGACACCTGATTTTCTTTCAGAATACTTTTAGGGTTAGTCTTATTTTATTTTTCTTTTTTCATCACAGTGTTTGTTAACACTGTATATATAGTTTTTCCTGTAGCAAGCCCATGTGTCTGCCATGACAAGTGTTTGTTCGACCAAACCGGCGATGCAGAGACTGTGGGTACGAAACAACTCTCCTCAGGTATGAATTTCGATTTAGACTGCCCCGTTATTATATTCATGCCAGTTTGATTTTGAATATGGTATTCCATGTCCTACGAATTGTACTTTTATTAAGGACGTCAGATTTCCAAAAATATTATAAGCATCAAACAATTTGAATCACACTTTATGATCCTGCTTTGTCATTATGCCTTGTGTGATTTGTAAGCATGATGTATGTTCTGTGTTTTCTTTTCCAAAGAGGGTGTTGTGTATTTGGTTTAAACTTGAAAACAGAACAGACCAAATATTTGAGCTCTTTCAGTCACTGACTAGATTTGGGCCGTCACAGTTTGAATCTTAAATTCTTTGTCCAATTTTTTTTCTTTCGGGCGTTCCTCATTGTTGGATTGTATACATTTTGAAGTATTATTTTGCTTCATCGGCATTTGTCGTTAATGGATGCTAGCCGAGATATTTGGTTCTGTTGCTTTTATGTGCTGCTCACTGTTGGTTTAGTTGCATGTTGCTGTTTCTGTGTATTGTTCAGTAGTAGACATAATATTTCTGGATGTAGTTGTGTAAGAGGGTCAGAAAATCTGATCGTGTAGCTCTGTTAGAGGATGAGAAAATCTGATCAAAATCTTAATGTAAAAAATTCTTCGTCAATAACATTCAGAAATATTGTTTTTTTTTTTATCGATAAACGGTAAGGCCAATATATTAATCATTAAAGTTTTCAGTTACATACAGAGAATACAGTCATCCAGTCATAGAGAACTCAAACATATCAACTTTCAAAATTCATTAAATCCAAAAAAGACTATCTATGATTTGTATTTGCATAATCTACTCAGCAATGTGTGGAAGTCTTCCTCCCTTTGCGATCTGATGAAGAGGAACTCTGCTATCTTCTTACTTCCAGTAGGCCTTCCTCTTCTTCGTGTAGCAATGAGATAATAATTCAGCCCTCTACCTGTTGCTCGGAGGTCTACCCCTTCTCCTCAATCCTCTCCTAGGATTAAACAGTTTCACCAGTTTATTGCTTTGTGTATCATCAGTTTCATCATACCTAGGAACGTTTGATCCACCAATCTTTGATCTCCTTTATTCTTAATCTTCTGCTGCAAATTTCCACCACCTTAATTCTGTACCTTCCGCTGCAAGTTTTGAAAGTTCATCGGCCTCCCCATTTGCCTCCCTGTACACATGATTAATGGTGAAGTAATCAAAGTATTCTAAAATGGCCAGGATTCTGTCCAACAGTGCTTTTAATCTCCAATTAGGAGTCACTGTTGTTCTGATTGCATTCACCGTAATGACTGAATCTCCTTCCACCTCTATCTTTCTTATTCCCTTCCTTTTACATTCAATTAGTCTAATGTATAGAACACTAAATTCTGCTATATTGTTCATATCTAATGTACAGATATCCAGAAACATTATTATTTTTCATTAAATTTATTACTATTTCTTAGCACCAACAATAACAGCATACTCCACATATTACCAGCAACCAACATTTTCCACATCTTTATTCTAACTTTTCTCTTGAACTATAAGTATGAAACTATTCCCCTGCATATGGCAGTTGAGTTCAGTCTATTAAATCTGTTTGTGACTATCGTGGTGTGAGACCCATAGTTTCGAATGCGCTGTTGTTGAGCTTAAGGAAATTTTACAGAAAAGAAAAGTGCTGAAACTGCTAAGGAAGAAACCAACTGTTGCAAATCTTCAAGTTCTCAGAGCTGTAAAATAGGAAGATTGTATCATGTTAAACAAGCAGAAAATGAATGGCACCAAACAGTCATAGCCAAACTTTATTTTTCCTTTTTCGTGTCAAGCTCTTATTGCATACGAAGAGACATTTCAAACGGGAATACTTACTCTATAAAGTACATTAAGGTCGAGTGACTGCTTCTTGTTTTGACCACATATAAATGTGAGGTATGCGATAATAGAAGGCTTGGATTCTTCGGTGCAGTGCAATGAAATTAGTAATAGCAATTTCGATGATCAGATATGGCCATATGTGTATATTAGGAGCATGTGTTAAGAAATTATCAAATGTTAAACTATTTGGAATTGAACAAACACAAAATGAATCACTTCTATGGAAGTGTGATTAAATCTGTGCAAAGGGACTAAAGGAAATAAATTGTTTTATGTTTTTTTAATGGTTTATCGAATATTTGTTTTATAATTTGAATTAGTATTGAAAATATTAGTAGATGAATTTTGATTTCTACAAATTTGATCACAATTATTGTGAACATAATTTGTCACGTGGAATTGATCTTTGTCACATATGAATGAACTAACAAAATGTGCACTTGAAAAATTGTTTACCTTTTCCTTTTACATATGTAGATCTATCAAGGCGGTGTTTAGAGATATCATTTATGAGTTTGACAAGTAAACAAATTCTCCCAAGTCAATCTCCTTCATAGGCTAGATTGATCATGATGAGGGAGATTGGAGACACTACTTACCAATGTCTAGATGGTGTACCTAATGATGATGCAAATTTGATTTTCCTTTTCGTCCTTTAGAATTGAATTATTCTCTCACTATCCTCATATGAAGTTAAGTGCACATCATTTCCTTTTAAAAAGGTATGACATAGGTACATGTGTTAGGTTGGCTCATAATGACTAGCATAAAGAGATAGGAATGTTTGAATTTATGAATTTTTCATGTTCTTCTCAAGATTGAACTAGGTTGATCAAACATCACTTAGAAATTAAAAAAATAAGGTAGTAATCTTAAAATAAAAGTGGATGCATGGAAATAAATGCTAATGGGGGGAATATGGATGATTAGATACAAAATAATTGGGAACAAGTGTAATAGGATGAAAATAAATATGGATAGAGATAGGATTGTGAGAAAAAGTTAGTAAAGAGTATGTTATTTGATATTTTGTTGTATCAAGATGTTTATGACAAATTGGGCACATGAAAAAATAGAAAATGACATGGATATGCTCATTTCACAAATACACTTATTTTAGAAATAGTAAAAATGTGTTGCCCTAATAGATCTATGAAATTAAACTTACAAGTGAAGGTTTCATATTATTTCATCTTCAAGTTCTTGAATAATGTTCACTATAAGGAAAATTTAAGAAGAATTTTAGCACATTTAAAAATAATCATAATGGTAAAAATATTGTTGGTGTCATCCACCTCCGAAGAGCACCATTTGTAACAAAAAACCTTCACGAAATAGAGATAAGCACTATGATATTTCACCATAAAGGAGTGAATGAATTGAGATACTTAATACACTAAAAAATATTTATCTAAGACTAATCTGAATCTATCTAATTAGTCTTTATTTTAAATTTTTATAATTCTATTCTTTAATGGCATGGTGTGTTGATTAAATATTGGAATCGTTGTTCTTTCCATCAAGATTCAAAGCACATTGGTTTGTTGGGATCATGGGATTTTTATCATTGCATTAAACATGTATGTTTCAATCTCTTCCATGAGGTCCAAATTCCTATTGGCCTATTGAGCTCATGGGCCTTGTGCCCTTGATAGATTTTTGAGCTTGACATTTTGAATTTCTAGTATAATGTAGGTATCAATTCAAAATGTTTTTGTAATAAATATTATACTATTTGATGTAGGTCATGACCAAGGTGTCTTACCAAATGACCTAGTCATGCAACAAAAAACACACGCATTCCCGAAACTCAATATTGAAGCATTCTCTTTATTTACATGCAAAAAATCTATTACAACATGAGTATAGGAGTTCACACTTTCCTTTATACATACGATGGCTTCAAATCCTTACAAAATTTATTTACTAACCAAGAACATTTTTCCAAAACCTTAAATTAAAATCTTCTACTCCAAGCTTCAAGAATGTCCAAAATATCTAAGACTTGCCTCCAAAATTATCAAAAATAACCTTAAATACATGAAATTCATGACCAACCCATGTCCAAGAGAGATGGGACATGTGGTAGAAAATCATTGGTCCTTAGGATCTAGATGTAGGCTATTACAACCATCACTTTGACAAGATTACATGATTTTGAGGGGTCCTATAATTACAAGGATTTGAGGGGCATGTGGATATATCCAAATAGCATAAAAAAAAATTCCATTCTCCATTTCACAAAGAAACCATGGAAATCAAGATTCTATGTGAACTTGAGGGGCTTTCAAATGCCTTATTAACATCTAAAGATACTCATCTTCCTTTTCCATGTAGGAGAAATAGGTCTACTTGGAAATTGTAAGGATTTGATGTGGAATGAGATAAGTCCATGAGCATATGAATTTTTTTCCCTTCCAAGTCATGTGGGAAAACATAGGTCATTGGGATCTAATAGAAAGATTTGAGTTCACAAAGACTTGCATAGAAATAAGTGGGAAAATGGAGTCCATGTGGATCTAGTGGGGAAACAAGGTTCAAGTGGATAGAGTGGGAATTTGAAGGGGTAATGGATGAATCATACATTGAAAGGAAAATCCACATTAAGAAACCCTATGAGAAAATTAGAGACATTGGGATGTGTGAGAATCCAAGGGTCATCAGGATATGTAGTAATATAAGGGTCATCGACATGTACAGAAAATGAGAGATAATTGGATGAGGTTCAAATGAATGTTAAAGTTATGAAATCGAGATATATGCAAAAGTTTTACAATTCCTTAGAAGATAAGTCTAGGCATGGTTTTAGTGCCCAAAATGGACATAGGGGGATCTAGAGGTAATTTGAATAGGGCCAAAAGTTTTGCAAAGTTTAGATGTAGGAAAAAATACATAACTTCATAATTTTCTCCATTTTATCAAATTTTCCTCAAAATTGAAATATGGATACCCTTTTGGCCCTTCTTCAAGGTGAATTCAATAGTTGGTCTTGAACACATAAAAATTATTTAGAACTTGATCATCATCTGTTGCAAGAAAAAATAACAAGGAAGAAAACTAAACATAACACAAAAATATTATTTTCAGTGACAAAGGATTGCTTGTGGACTCAGGTGCTCCTACATCAAACATGTTAGGTAAGAATTTTTTGAGCATAGATCACAAATGCAATTGAGTAGTAGAACTACCCTTTCAAGTTGTAGAGAACCTACAAAATACTCTAATGCTATGATAGGTACCCTTGAAACTTTTATTTTTCCTCCTCTTCCAATATTTTTCTAGAAAAACTTGTCTCCTTTAAATTGTGGACCTAATTCCACCATTGGCATACCTCCTCTGACAAAATTTTCTCCACCTTCTCCTTTCTCTTGTGGGTTTCAACCCACCATAGATCCTCGACCTCCACCCAATGCTTATTTCCTTCCCTTTTCTTTTTGAATCTTTCCCACCATATTTTGGCCACCTCCACCAAGCTCCTCTCTCATCTTCCTCTTTTATGAGAATTAACTCACCATAACCCATCCTCTTCTTCCAAGAGTTATATTGTTCCTTTCTGAAGAGGATAAATACTTGATTGATGTATTCGATGATTTGCAAAAACCTTTATATAAGGAGGAAACATTTGAGGAAACAGTTCTATAATCGACCCTCTATAAGCAAGCAATGTAATATACTCCTAAACCAAAATGCTATGCTAACATTCCCCCCTTATTGCATTGTTCTTGCAAAACTATCTCTGAGACCGAAAAATCACCTTGCCAAGAGACCCCCACAAAACTTAAATAACAAAACTTGCTGCTTACATAAGATAAATAAACATTCTTGAGAAGATCTTTATTTGAAGAAACAAATCTTGAATCAAATGGAACTCCATCAAGTTACCTCATGACCCTCAGAATGATGTAGCTTCAAGCTGAATTCTTTCTATTGTTTCTGATTTCAAAATGTTGGATAAGTAGATATATATCAGGATGTAGTTGTGTAAGAGGATGAGAAAATCCGATCAAAAATCTGTTAGAATAATAAACATACGTTAGTTATGGTTTTGTTAATTCTATTTTATTGAGTAACTTTTACAGTTTTTACCAGCAACAATTATGAACAGGGATACTGCATACGCAGTCTGGTTAGAAATGGAACTTTAAATTTGTGTGTCCTGCAGTTTCTTTTGGAAGAAGATTATCAGATTTTTGAGATTGATAGGGGATTTAATTGCAAAGATAATTTGTTGAAATAGTTAATATTATGGGTTCATCGGGACTGTTAATTTCTATTTTTGATGGGGTAAATTTTGTTTATTGGAGTATATGAATGCAAACTTTGTTGAAATCTAAAGGTTTGTGGAATATTGTTACTAAAGGGTATGAAGTACTTGAAGATGATGAACTAACTAATCAATAAATAACAGCATTACAAAAAAATGAAAAAAAACAATGAAGCTTTATTTTTAATTCAAGATGCAATAAATCAATCAATCTATCTTAGAATCTGTGGTGTTACTTGTTCAAAAGAGCCTTGAAAAATTCTTGTAAATGCATGTCAAGATGCTCACACAGCAAAATTGCAAACTAAACCATAACTTACGTTCTTCTCCAATAACATCCAGAAACATTGTTATTTTTCATTAAATTTATTACTATTTCACAGAACCAACAACAACAGCAGTATACTCCGCCTATTACCAGCAACCAACATTTTTTGCATCTTTATTCTAAATTTTCTCTTGCTATAAGTATGAAACTATTCCCCTGCATATGGCAGTTTAGTTTAGTCCATTAAGTCTGTTTGTGACTATCGTGGTGTGAGACCCATAGTTTCGAATGCGCTGTTGTTGAGCTTAAGGAAATTTTACAGAGAAGAAAAGTGCTGAAACTGCTAAGGAAGAAACAAACTGTTGCAAATCTTCAAATTCTCAGAGCTGCAAAATGTTAAGATTGCATCATGTCAAACAAGCAGAAAATGAATGCCACCAGCCAGTCATAGCCAAGCTTTATTTTTCCTTTTTTGTGTCAACCTCTTATTATATACGAAGAGACATTTCAAACGGGATACTTACTCTATACAGTACATTTAGGTTGAGTGACTACTTCTTGTTTTGACCACATATAAATGTGAATTATGCGACAATAGAAGGCTTGGATTCTTCGGCGCAGTACAATGAAATTAGTAATAGCAATTTCAATGGCTAGATATGGCCATAACACTTCATTGTCCTCCACATTTTGAGAAGTTGATTGAGAATGCAATCACTATTGAAGGATCCTTAGTCAAGAGAGGAGTGATAAAACTTGATAAAGATAGTCCAAATTTGTACAATCATAATAACAACAATGACAAATCAATATTCTGGACTAGAAATAAGAATGTTGTCAATGATGGTGTGGTAGATGCAAACAATATGAAAGAAAAACCATCCATCTTCAATCTATCAAGTACCCCACACAATAACACCAATCAAGGACATTCAACCAATCAAGGCAATAGCAACACCAATCAAGGAAATATGACCAATCAGAACAATAGCAATAATCGTGGTAACTTCAACAATAATCTCAACAAGATTCAAAATGCAAATCCGCCCAAGACAATTTTTTTAAAATCGACGGAGTTTTACTCCTTTGAGTCAATCTCTTGAGTCAACTTTCAAAGAGCTTATGGATAAGAAGGACATCACTTTACCACCTCAAATAGATTATGAGCCATGAGTCGAACCACCATCATGGAATGAGTCGTATTACTGTGACTACCATAAATGCAAGGGACATAGGACAAATAATTGTCAAGGATTGAAACATTTAGTCACAGATTTGATAGAAAATGACACAGTAACAATCGAGGGACATCATGCCAATGAAGATCATCAAGCATTTACAGACCCTCTTCCAAACTATAAAAAAGGAGAATCTTCAAGTGACAAAGGAAAAAATGTAAACCATGTCTATAATACCACAATCAACCACATTTACATGGATGACCAACAAGTTAATG
>CM021107.1:6660447-6805241 GCA_007115665.2 Sequoiadendron giganteum
TTTGTCACACCTCAAGGGCATACTATTCCAAAATCCTATTGGTTGATGTTTCCTTGCACCAATAACATAGCCGAATATGAAACACTGCTTACTGGAATGAGAGTAGAATTGGAATGGAGGATCACAAAGCTGCAAGTCTATAAAAATTCACAACTTGTCATTAACCAAATCAATGATGATTATTAGACCAAAGATGACAAGTTGATACCTTATAAGAACATGGTTGATGATTTTAAGAAATATTTTGTTGAAATCAAGTTCATGTAGATTTCGAGAATTGAATACAATGTTGTAGATACCATGGCTACAATTGCTTCGCTACTACAACTATCATAAAATAAAACTCGATATGAATTCCTGGTGGAAAAATTATTTTCCCCTGCCTATGATAATATCGAGACCCAAATAATCTATCATCTGGTCGGTTTTGATTCCCCTTTATATGGCAATATATATAACTACTTGAAAGATAATATCTTACCCCCAAATTTGTCTCGAAATCAAAAGAGAAACTTTATATGCCAATCTTCCTGATATACCTTAATCATTGACACCCTTTACCGATGAGGTCTTGATGGTACACTTCTTAGATGTCTTGAATGCGATGAATCCAAAAAATCCTTACAAGAAGTTCATGGTGGTATTTGTGGAACTCATTCAAGTGGATTGAACTTAGCTAAGAAACTTATCATAATGGGTTATTATTTTCCAACTATGGAAAGGGAATCTTTTACCTTTGTAAAGAAATGTCCAAAGTATCATATTCATGGGAACCTTATACATGCTCCTGCTCAAGAGCTACAACCTTTCACTACAACATGGCCCTCTTCTCAGTGGGGACTAGATTTGGTTGAGAAATTCCACCCCTCTTCATCAAATAGATACAAGTTTATAATCACAACAACTGGATATTTTACCAAGTGGATTGAATTTGTCCCTTTGACAATAGTAACCAACAAGAAAATTTCATCTTTCATCCCGAATTACATCATATGTCGGTATGGCATTCCCAACTCCATTATCACTGATAATAGGAGACCTTTTAAGAATCAGGATGTCAAAGAACTTTGTGAGAGATTCCATATCCAACATAGATTATCTACACCCCTATTATCCATAGGGAAATGGCCAAACAAAGGCTTCAAATAAAACAATCCTAAAAATATTGAAGAAGACAATAAATGATGCCAGCCATGATTGGCATATTCAGTTGAATCCAGCTTTGTGGGCCTATAGAACTAGCATCCATACACCAATAGGAGCTACCCCACACACTCACTTCTAGTCTCATTGAAGGGACTCATAACTAATGAATACTATAGAGATTATTGACTACAAGAACTGGAACTACTACATGAGAGACGACAACTTGCAGCTGATCAGTTGAAGGGTTATCAACAAGTCATGTCTCATAGCCACAATCACAGAGGCAAACCATGAAAATTTCAATTGAGTGACTCGGTCCTGAAGGAAAACCCCCGCAATCAACAATATAGGGAGAAGAAAGGAAAGTTTGAACCAAATTGGCTTGGTCCACTTGGCATCGTTGCAGTATATAGTTTTGGAGCTTATCAATTGTCTACACCTGAAGGGGACCTTTCTGAAGAACTAGTCAATAGAATTCATCTTGAGAAGTTCTATGTTTGAGAAAAACAACATAGAAAAGTCTTGAAAAAATCCAAAAAAAGTATAAAAAGTCCTAAACAAAACCCAAAAATAGTGTAAAAATGTCTTGAAATCCAAAAACAACAGAAAATGTTTGGAAAAAATCATCATCGAGGTAAAAACTTGACAAACAGACATCCTTTTGACACACAAAAAATAAAAAATAAAGAGAAAAATACCAAAAAAATCAAAACAAGAAAAAAGTACAAAAATAAAAAAAGGCATTGCCTTGATGAAAACCTAGCAAATAGGTGTCTTGGTAACACCAAAAAAATCATAAAATCTGAAAAAGTGCAATAAAAACAAATGGTGAAAACCTAGCGATCAAGCGTTATTTGTGAACGAGTTGGCTCTTCCATCTATTAGTTTATGTCCTCCCTCCTATCAACATTACCATCCTATCAGCATCATATCTATCCATCATTTTTGCATCATAGAGGCAATCATCTTTCATCATGGTTTGGTGAACATTGTACAAATCCATAATAATCAATTGTGTCTAAACTGGGGTCAAAGTACAGACTCAATGGGGGAAATTTTACTTTTTGAACTATTACAACAAAAAAATGGCAGTACAACAAACATGTCAAACAAAACCAAAACATAATGACAAGACAACACTTTGGCAACCAATCATACATGATCAAAACATTCATTGGAAATAATAGCATTATGTTTTCAAATCAAAATGGATGATCTAATTTGAATAATGATTGAAATACTTTAAGAAGAGGTTGAATTGTTGTTTTATGGACTTTTGTTATCATACCTCTAGAGCAACTCGATGATGTCCTAGACTAGAGATGTAAGGAAGGAGTATGATTTTTCTTTGTCTTTTTTCTATGAGTTGATCATTATTACTGTGAAAATTTGTCATGGGACATTCTCTACAATCTATCATTGATGACATTTCGGAATTTGCATAGGGAAAAGATTAACTCTCGTTTGTTTATGCAAGCAATACTCAAGTCATCTTGGTTCAATTATACCTCGATGCTTGTATTACCTTGCTATATCAAACATCATGAAAGTTGTACTCAGGTCATCATCATTGCAAATATCCCCTTTGATGCTTGTACTAACTTCTAACATTTCAAGATATCAATGATGATACACAAGCATAAAAAAATGCTCTCGGAAGGACAATTTTGCATGGTTAATATAGATTTCATACATGTTAGTTATGCATCTACATTATAGATTTTACAATGTTGGGAAAGCATCAAAAACAACATATCTCTCTAACAAAGGATTGAGTACATTTGACATTACCGAAAAAAACATCATCCATTTCAATTTCATTATCATTTTCATATCACTTATTCATTTTAGTTGCATTATCATTTCATATCATTCATCCATTTTTGTTGCATTATCGCTTTCATATCAATTATTCATTTAAGTTGCATTATCATTTTCATATCATACATTCATTTAAGTTGCATTATCATTTTCATATCATTTATTGATTTTAGTACCATTATCATTTTTCATATCATTTATTCATTTCAGTTCCATTATCATTTTCATATCATTCATTTATTTTAGTTGCATTATCATTTTCATATAATTTACTCATTTCAGTTGCATTATCATTTTCATATCATTACTTCATTCTAGTTGCATTATCATTTCATATCATTCATTCACTTAAATTGCATTCCCATTTTCATATCAGACGTTAAAAGTGTGTTATCATTTTTTCATATCAGGTCATTTATTTAGATTGAATTTTCATATCATCCATACATTTAGGGACATAATCATTTTCCATCACATGGTCATTTTTGTTAGAGTAATAAGTTATTTCACTTAATTAATTTAATCATATTGGTTTATTAATTAAATCACTTATCACTTTAGTTTTACTTAAGCTAAACTTAGGCACATTAATAATTAATTATTTATTAATTATTAAGTGTGCACACTAGGGCTTCCTTTTAGGGTTTGATCTCCTTTCTTAAGGATTGATGTCATTGTAATTATTCATTCTCTTAATCCATTTTTCTCTTGAGGCTTGCAGAGCATCTTTGTTGTTCTGGACATCCTTCTTTCTTTGTGAAAGGTTATTGCTTGCAGGTGTTCACTAGGGTCTGTGAGGTTGGTTTATCAACTTCTACATGGTATCAGAGCTTCAGATCTGCAATTGCTTGTTCATATTTTGAAGGATATTGCCTCAAGGTATGTGCAAGATCATGATGGGCCAAAAAGTGGTCATATGTAAGTGATATGATAACCCATGTGACTGACAAATTTTTTTTTACCCTAAATTGATGAAACGAAAAGGGTTTTTAAAGGAGATTCTCAACTTTCCACCAATATAAATTATGCTTTACTTTGAATTTAATAAATAATTATTATTCATTTTCTATTTGAATTATGACTAAATTCCTGATTGACAGGCTAATTGAAAAACATCTATAGCTTTCAAACGGTATCACATTTTTTGAATCTGAAACATGTGTCACATTCTATGCTTCACATACTATCGGATTAAAAAAAAAAAAATGAATTTCATGATGTTTTGACCAAGTTAAGGTGGTCGGACATATGAGTTTTTATATTTTTTAAAATTTGTAATAAAAAATTCACAATTAATTATTTACTTGGAAAAAATTTACAAAAAAATATGCATCACATCGGAACATGAGTCCTCTATTTATATCTAAAATATTATAAAAAAATATTATCATTTTATTGTGGTTAGGGTGGTTAGACAAACACCTACTTCTTATTTTTTCGTTGAAATTTAAGTACTACTGCATTAAAATTTCAAATTTTCACGAAATAGATTTTTTTATTTTTTAAATAAACCTAGTAGTTTATAAACTGCATTAAATTTTCTATAGATTCTATTTTTACATATTTTTGAAATAATATAGATAAATTATTCAAATTTTTACATCAAGTTGCCTAACTCTGATTTTTCTAAATTTATTGCTACTTAAGGGCCTATTTTTTCCATGATGATCCTGCACATACCCCTTACAGTGATTTTTAAGTGCAAGGATTTCAAGCTAGACATCTTTTTGCAAGATCTAGGGGTAGCCTAATTTTTTGGGAATTTTTGGACAAAATGGAGGTCGCCATCACGATCAGAGCACCCAAAAATCCAAGGAACGCCTATCGTTTTGTTGATTTATGAAAAGTTGAAAAACAACATTTTTTTTTGCCAACGAAATCGTACAACCTCCCCAACATGCACTTTGAGGTCAAAATTGGCGAAATTTTGAAAAAAAAATTAAAAATTGTATAAAGTGCTTTAAAAAAAGCGTGACTAGTTTTAAAGGCTTTGTTGCTACCGTGCCACCAACTCTCAACTGGCGGAGCGACGTTCCTAGTAGCCCTACCAAGTCTTTGCCCCGTCGTTGTCGCTCCTCAGCTCCGTCGGCCCCTGCGGGCTTCAAAATGTCAACCAACAATCATATTGATGACCGAGAGCCCCGCGCCTAGCTCCCGCTAGCCTCCCAGCCCCCGTGCATGTCACATTGGTGACCAGGGGCTTCGACCTCAACCCCCAGTCGTCAGCCCTTTGGTCCTGCATGCAACCAGGGGCCCATTTTGTTTTAGTCTCTAAGGATTATTGAAGGGCTTATTGGGCATTTTGGAGCACTTTCATGGAATTGGATGTAACTTTTGCATATGATCTCCATTTTTTGAAAAATAATAGGCATCAAAAAGGTAGTTCTAGGAACTATTTAGAATTGCAAGAGGTTTTTTCTGGTTTTTCTATCTTACTGTCTTTTTCTCCTGTCAAAGTCAGAAGTTTTTGTTTTCACTCCGGGAGGCATAACTTTTGTGTCCGGACTCCGTTTTTGCCATTCTCATAGCATCAGAAAGTTGAATCCATCCTCTACATAGATTTGAGACCTGTTTTTAAAGAATTCTTTACCAAGTATCTTATTTTTTGTCAAAACTCAGAATTTTATTTCTTGGTTATTTTCTTGGGAAACGTGTAATTCAGGTTATTTTTTTAGATCAAAGTATTTTTTTGTATTGAGAGTATATACTGCTATTTTTCATCATGGATTCACATAATATTGCACCCCTTACTCCATTCAACTACTTTGGTTGGATAAAAGCAAATGGAGATTCATTTGATGCACAAAGGGTTGTATAGAGTGACCATGGGTACAAAAGTTGAACCTACAAATGCTGCTAAAAAGAGAAAATGGTTTAGTAGGTGTGATGAAGCTTTTGGTACTTTATGTTTGTCCATTTCTCCTAATCTTATTGTAGTTGACATAGTGTGGTATTCAAAATTAGGACTCTTAATTGATATTGTACATTCTTTCTAAGCTTGGACCAAACTATTTAGTTTTTGTATCTACCTTTTATGCCACTCGGGATGCTCTTGGTACTCGGTTTACTATGCCATCTCTTGATGACTTTGCTTCATCTCTCACTCAAGAGCAAGCTAAGTTGGCTAGCCTGGGAAAGTTGAAACCTTCTACATCACAAACACTTATTGCATCTTAGGGGCACACAAATCAAAAGGCTTCTAGTGGAAAAGGCAAGAAACAAAAACAAAAGGATTCCAAATCTCATGAGCAGAAAAAGGAGTCCTCAGATTCATCCTCCTCTTCTAAAGGGAAATCATTTAAGAATGAGAAGGTTACATGTGCTTATTGCAAGAGGGAAGGCCATGTAGAACATAGTTTCTATAAGGAAATTGATGAGTTGAAGCATCTTCTTTAGAAACATCAGATTGATTTTCCTTCTATGATGTCTACATCATCTTCCCCTCATTCTTCTTTTTTAGAATAGTCTGAAAGGGGCACATCTACTTTACATACTTCATCAGATATGAAGGGGCATGCTCTTTGTGCTTATTCAGGTCATGGATTATGGAGATGGCTTCTAGATTTAGGAGCATCTCATCATATGGCATCTTCATAGACTATGTTCGCTTCCTTTGAGCCTTGCACTATTTCTCCTATTTTTATTGGAAACAATACATACATGAGTGTTACAGGGAAGGGGTCTACTAGTTTTGGGGGAAACACTTTTCAGGATGTCTTGTGTGTTCCTCATTTGAAAAACAACCTTCTTTCCATATATCATATCACACATGGAGGCAATGGGAGATCTGTGGAGTTCACACCTAATTTTGTTCTCATCAGAGACTTGGAGATTAGAGCAGTTATTGCTACTGGGGTGGTGGATCACTCATCTTAGTTGTATTACTTTGCAGATTTTTCTTCTGATGGTGATTTTGTTCCTACAGTTGTTCATCACACTTCTAGTGTGAAGCCTCATAGAAAGGATACATTTGGCTTCTTGAACCTTGGTGTTCTCACTTTGTATCTAGTTCTTGAGCCATCCATTCCATCTCATGCACTTCCTATTGTGGTTGTTGATACTTCTATGGCTACATATGTGGTTTCTTCTGTTTCAGTGCAACAAGACCTAGTTGATCATTCATCTTTGGATGTTTCTCTTCAATATTCACCTACTTTGACTTCTTCATTGGTTGAGGTCACACCTGCTTCTGTGGAGACATCTTGGGCTACACTTGATTCACCTTCTGAGATTGCATTCATAAGGCTTCTTCCCTCTCTCTTCTTTTAATAGATGCAGTTTCTTTAGTCTTTTTGGAGCTACTTCATTATGGGGGGGCTATGTGGTCTCTTTATTCCTCTCTTATGGGGAGGTTCTTTCATGTATCTTTGTGACAGATGGTGTCCTTGGGGGGTCTTAATCCTATAACTCATTTCTTGATCAAGATTGTTAATAAATATATCCATCTTTTCCTTTTCAAGAACTGGACGGGAATATTGTGTGAATAATCATCTCCATCTTTGTAAGAATGTGACGAAGGGTCTATGAGTCCTTTTATGTGCTTTACATAGATCAAGCATAGTTATTTAATGTTGAATGTTGTAGGAGTATTGGGATATAAATTTTTTGATCAACTCCTCAAATGTTCTGATGGGTGGAGTGATTTTAGAGAGCCATTCCATGGATTGCCCACCTAGACTTCATGGGAACAATCTCATCAAGTATGTGTCCTCATGTGAAAATTCAAGGCTCATGTTTCTAAATTCCCTCACATGGCAGATAGGATCCATTTTCCCATTGGATCTATCAAATTTTGGAATTTTGCAATGCTTGGGAAATCAGATCATGTTGAGATTTCTATCAAAAGGATATGGAAAAATATCCTCCAAAGAATACTTCTTAGTTGTGCCCCCTTGTATTTCCTTGATTTTCCTTTGTAGGGCTCTTATTTTTTGTGTAAGAGCACTAAGATCGTTTAAGGGAGTTTCAATATTTTCAAAATCTTCTTTAATTTTATTTGTATCATAGTTAGAGGGAAATTTAGCACCTTGGTTTGCCAATAAAAGAAAGTATCTCTCTTTATTTCTCTCTCATATCTTTTCCATAGCTATATGAAACTATGGATCTTGTTCAACTTCTTGAAGAATTTCATCATTTGAACTATTTCCATGAAGCTTATGAAAATTATTTTCTTCCCTATCAGTCATGTTGCAAAGTGGGTTCTCTCTTTCATATTCTTCTCTTTTTTGGGACCTTGTGACAACAGGCATATGCTTGTATCAAATTTTTACTAAACTTAGATCACAAAGGGGAGTGCAATTTGTTGGATAATTGATGCCTTAGCCAAATAGTGTTGGGAAATTATGCCTCAATGTTGTGGCTTGTTTGCCCTTCGGTCTTGGCATTTTCCTTCATATTTCTTGCCTTTACCGTGGCGGCTTTGACTGGTTTTGGCGGTTACTGCCATATCGTAGGTGGTGGGTCAACTCGCCGTAGTATCATGGTGAGACCTCCAATAGTGGTCTTAGAATTTACCGCCATACCGCAGGTGGTGGGTCAACTCACCGCGGTATCACGGTGACACCGCCAGCGATGGTCTTGGCGGTTACTGTAGGTGGTGGGTCAACTCACCACGGTATAGCGGTGACACCGCCAGTGGTGGTCTTGGTGGTTACCGCCATACCGCAGGTGGTGGGCCAACTCACCATGGTATCACGGTGAGACCACCTATGGTGGTCTTGGCAGTTACCGCCATACCGCAGGCGATGGGTCTGCTCACCGCGGTAGCATGGTGAGATTGCCAGCAGTCTAACTGGCGATTACCTCCATATCGCGGATAGTCAAATGACTGACCGTGGTGGTCGTGGTAAGACCTGCGGTCAGCCAAGTTGGCTACTACCATACCACAAGGAAATGCCAATAGGGTTGTGGTAGTGCGGTAGGAGCTCAAATGAGCTCGAGGTAGAGTTGGACTCGGTGGCAGTGCGACAGGAAAATGATAGGTTGGCATATGGTAGGTTGACTGCATCTAGTTGGCCAAAGACAAAGTTGGGCCAAAGCTCGAAGGAGCTCAAATGGCTTACCGCCATATCATGAGGTGAAATGATCAGGGCTACGGTAGTGCAGTAGATTTTGGGGTGAGCTTGGGTGAACTTACTGCCATACCACGATAGGTAACATTGGGCTCGGCGGTAACGCGGTAAGAGCTCGGATGAGCTCGGAGCTCGATTGACCGAGCTAGACCGAGCTTGACCGAGTTGGATGGATTCTGTTAGAGCGATCAATGATTGTGAAGGCGACACGTGGCAGGTTGGCAACATCTGATTGACTAAAGACCAAAGAGGCTAAGTCAATTATTTTAGGTCGTGGAAATAGAACTCGA
Source organism: Sequoiadendron giganteum (assembly GCA_007115665.2). NCBI lineage: Eukaryota > Viridiplantae > Streptophyta > Pinopsida > Cupressales > Cupressaceae > Sequoiadendron > Sequoiadendron giganteum. The sequence goes on from CM021107.1 coordinate 6,669,776, forward strand.
TTAAGGTGATGGATTAATTGCCTAAGTGGCTCGATGCAATCTGTGTAGATTGGATGCGTACTTTGGTTGTTCAATGCATGAACCTGAGGGTCAGCATTTGGTTGGGTCATTGAATGTGATGTATGGCTCGGTCAAAGATTTTTATTATGATAAAAACCAAAAGGGTGGCAGGTGGTAAGCAAAGAGAGTCATTGATAGAGAGAGTCATTAACAAAGAGAGATGTGGAGTGGGTTCGAGCAGTATGCTAAGGCATGGAAACTGAGAACACTCGGTCTCTTGGATCTGAATGGTGTGAATCTGCTATGAGACCTTGGGGCTGAGCTGGTCAAGAGGCTGGTTGTGACAGTCTGTTATGAGGAGCTGAAGGGAATCTATGTAGTAATGACATATGGATGTCATTGGAACTACATGAAAGTTCTGGTTTTGTTGTCTGCCTGTATTATCCTGTTGGACAAGATGTAACACTCTTGGAAGAGCATTGCTCTATTTTTTTTGTATTGTAATCCTTTTACTAAATAATACAATCTGAGCTGAGTGTTTTGGAGGGTGGGGTTTTTTACCTGAAAGGGTTTTCCCCACGTATATCTTTGTGTCAATATTGCTTTGTCTTTCATGGTTATCTGTTTGTGTTGAATCTATTTCTTTTGCTTGCACTCACTTCTCTTTGAGGATCAATGGGGGATACTTTGTGCCTGCTTCTACTTTATGGTATAGTAGTGTGTGTCTTTGGAGTGATTTTGAATTCAAATCACTAAGGCACTATTGTCTTAGATGCCCCTCTTGATGACAGACCAAACTCCTTTTCCCCAACAAGTGGTATCAGAGCTAGTAGCTTATTGCTCATGATACCAAAAAATTGTATCAGAGCATGTTTGAGGGAGGTTGAGGCTTGATGATACCAACCAGTGGTATCAAAGTCTTCTCCTGGTTGCTCAAATTCTGGGTTTTCTCCTATGAAGATTTCTTATCCTAGCAAGCTTGAGGAAGTCTGGAGAAATCGGTTGGTGATTGATCCTTTGATGAGTGGAAGTGTGTGCTTCCTTGATTCAACACACATTTTGAAAGATGTTGGAGAAGTATGGAGTTGATCATATTGTGGCAATGTGATTTGAAGGTCCTGGCTAGTAACAAAGTTCCTGATGTAGAGGGTGTGAGGTATGTTCATGGTTGTATTCCAGCGATGCGTGGTGTTTATACTGGGTGTCTGTGTGAGAGGCTCCCTAGCGGTATGGACTTTCTTATGTTGTTGATCAACTATGGAGAGTTGTGTTTGCACTGGGTGTTTTTTGACTTAGCACTGAAGGCGGTTTCTCTGGTGTGTTGATTGCATGATGGCTATGAAGTGACCTTGGTGGTCTACAACTTCTGGATAGCCTGGCTCTCTCTTTTGCTTATGCATGACTGTGGTGTTGGAACTGGTCTGAAATGGACATGTTGTTCCTATGTGCCTATTTCTTGCACTTCCATGGTTTCGTATTCGTGTCTTTGGATCTGAAGGTTTTGTGTAGACTTTTCTAAAAATTCTATGTTGCATTTTCATGTTCTTTCATTGTTCTAGTTAACTGTGATGGTTGTGTGCAGACTCTTGAGTCGTCCAGCTAAGAAATGAAGATGGAGATGCGTGGGTGTTTTATTAACACTGTGGTTTTGCAGGTTTTATACGGTCAAGAGAAAACTTGCATTGTGTGGAGCTGATGTCTACTATTTTCCAGACCCTAGTTTGGGGTGTGACTGGATGAGATAGTTGCATCTTGACATGTCTTAGAGGAGGTGTGATGTCTTATCTGCATGGGAGTGTTGGTATGTATTTTACTCATTCAGCATTCTTGTGGTGTGTGCTTAATGGTTGCTTGGACTATGATGCTTAAGTTGTGGACATATTTTGGAAAATCAGATCTGGTCTTTGATCTGGTGTTTAAGTCATGGTTGTCTACATGGTTATTCTCTTTGAGATCTCAGTTTTGCAGTTTGCCAATGTGATAATAGATTTGCAGGGTTATCATTTGAAGTGGAACTCTGAGTTGTGTGGCTGATAGATTAGCTACCTATTGGCTGTTGTGGGACACCTCAGGAGTGGACTATCTATATCCACATGATTGCTTATGTGTTGTTGCAGATCTATTAGTTGACCTTGTCAATGGTCACTTGTGCATTGGCATAGCTGTTTTGAGATGAGAGGATGGATGGCGTTAGAGTACCTAAATATTTAGTGATGGCAACCTATAGCATGTGGGTCACATTTTCATGAAGAGCTTGTTACACTGGTTAGTCATGGTGCTTGGAAAGCTCGGTGTCACGTTCTAGTGGGAGCTTTAGCAATGACTGGTGTCCTTCTTTGGTGTTGCAGTTGTTGTGTTCTTTTGCATCTGCATGTTCACTATTTGAAGGTCTATAGCATGTTGGGGCCATGGAAGACATTGTTAGTTTTGGCTAAGTTGTTGGTGGTGCTTGATAGGTGACGTTGGTTTTGGTTTAGATTTTTTTGCTTTATGTCATGGTTACTCTTTCATAGAGTTTTGACATTTTTCTTTGCTCTTGAGACCATAGCTTTTTCACTTGAAGCATGGTATCTTCAAATGGGGATGTGTAGATCATGGTGTCATGATAATTTTTTTGAAGCTTTGAGAGTGGTCTCGGGTTTCTCTATGTTTTTGAGTGCATTGGTCATTTGCTGGTGAAATTCATGATTGTTGCAGTATTGCATACTAGAGTCAGCATGAGATGACAGGTTGTTGATACTCATGGATGCATGGACAATAAGGTGAGGCTATAATTCTTATGAGAATTTTGTTGTTACAGCTGAAAGTCTAAGAATCCTGCACCTTGGTTGAATGCAAATTCAACAGAGACCTTGAAGGAGAATTCTCTTGGGTAAGTCACAGTGACTTGTATATCTTGGATAAACATGTTTTCTTTTCTCCTTGGTCTTCTCGGCAGTGTTCTTGTGAAAGGTATTTACCCATTATACTTTTCATGTGTGTTATGCTTTATCTTTCATGAATATGAATCTTGAGTTGTTTTGAGATTCTAGAGGATTCATAATGGAAGATGGATAGCATTGTGTATCTCCTTGTCCTTTTGAGGACTGATAGGAGATGGTGTATGGGTCAGTCTGATCTTCTTGATGCTTACATCCATGGTGTTGTTGGGTGTTGTTAAGGCTTTTCCTTTGGGATGTGAAGAAGATCATACTTGTCACAGCTTGCATTTAGAAATGTGTCTAGAAGGTGGCTACATGGTTTGATTTGCAGTTTCTCTCTTATCTCATCTTATTCTTCCTAATTGTTCTTTTGACTTTAGATGTGGGTTGCCTATGTGGTGCTGAGTTGGTCACAGTTTGTAGTCATGTGTTGTAACTTGGGTGATGACATGAAGGTTCTTGTGCTTCTTTCTTCAATAAGGTTTGGAGGAGTTTGGAAGAACTGTGGAAGATAGTTGAGAGAAACGTTTCTTGTAGCAGGTGGTTGTAGGTGTTGTAGATCAGTGTGGATGTTCCTTGGAACTACATTTTTACATTTCTTTGTGCAAGGTTTGGTGGACTTGGTATGCGTTGATCATGTGTGATGGTGCTATGTTTGCATTCATCTAGACAGTATCCTTGCAGTGGGAGTACTTGGACATGTTGGGTTTTTTGACTAGTTGACATTGGGTGCTCGTTTTTGATGTTGAGATGGGAGGTTTCATGATGGCGTGAGTCTGCTGCTAGTTTTTTCATACCTTTGAGGTATGGGTGGTTGGATGTTTCAGCATGAGTTGTGGGTGCTAGTTTTCAGTCGTGTGGGTTTGATCAGTTGGATGGAGGGCAGTCAGTTTTATGGTTGTTCTAGCTAGAGGGTGTTCTTGTTCTGGAGAATGGTTTTGGTGCCTTGTTGTTTCTTTTCATTTGGCCTTTGTTGCTTGAAGGTTCATTTTATTTCGTTCCTGATATTGGTGCATATACGCCTTGGCTTTTTCCTTTTCTTATGATGGATGTTTAAAGCTGTAGCCTGAGATGGTGGATATTTTTTGAATGCCGTTGCAGGGGTCTTGGTTGGAGCATGAGAGAATTTTTGTGGTCCTTGTTCAAGTTTTGGAGGAAGCCTGAAAGTCTTCAGTAAGTGGGATATTGTTGGGAAATTATGCCTCAACGTTCTGGCTTGTTTCCCCTTCGGTCATGGTGTTTTCCTTCATATTTATTGCCTTTACTACAGTGGCTTTCACTGGTTTTGGCAGTTACTGCCATACCGCAGGTGGTGGGTCAACTCACAGAGGTATCATGGTGAGACCGAAAGTGGTGTTCTTGGTGGTTACTGCCATACCATAGGCAGTGGGTCAACTCACTGCGGTATCGTGGTGAGACCTCCAGCAGTGGTCTTGGCGGTTATCACCATACCGCAAGCGGTGGGTCAACTCACTGCAATATCGTGATGAGACTACCATACCACAGGTCATGGATCAACTCACTGTGGTATCTCAGTGAGACCGCGTGTAGTGGTCTTAGCAGTTACCACCATACTGTAGGTAGTGGGTCTGCTCACGGTAGTAGTGTAGTGAGACCACCAATGGTCTAGCTGGCAGTTACTGCCATACCATAGATAGTTAAATGACTAACCATGGTGGCCGTGGTAAGACCACCTACGATCAGTCAAGTTAGCTACCGCCATACAATGAGGAAATTCTAACAGGGCTGTGATAGCGTGATAGGAGCTCGGATGAGCTCGGGGTAGAGTTTCACCAAGTTGGACTCGATGCCAGTGTGACAAGAAAATGATAGGTTGACTACATCTAGTCAGTCAAAGACAAAGGTGGGCCAGAGCTCAAAGGAGCTTGAATGGCTTACTTCCATACCGTGAGGCAAAATGATCAGGGTTGTGGTAGTGTGGTAGATGTTGGAGTGAGCTCGGGCGAACTCACCACCATACCACGGCAAGTAACATTGGGCTCGGCAGTAATGCAGTAAGAGCTCGGAGCTTGGTTGACCAAGTTGGACCAATTCTATCAGAGTGATCAATGATTGTGAAGGTGACACATGGTAGGTTGGCAGCATCTGATTGACCGAAGACTAAAGAGGCTAAGTCAGTTATTGCAGGTCATGGAAATAGAACCCGATTAAGGTGATGGATTAATTACTTGGGTGGCTCGATGCAATTTGTGCATATCAAATGTGTGCTTTGGTTGTTTGACGCATGAACTTGAGGGTCAGCATTTGGTTGGGTCATTGAATGTGATGTATGGCTCAGTCAGAGATTTGCATTATGATAAAAAAAAAAGGGTGGCAGGTGGTAAGCAGAGAGAGCCATTGACAGAGAGAGTCATTGACAAAGAGAGACATGGAGTGGGTTCGAGCAGTATGTTAAAGCCTGGAAACTGAGAATGCTCAGTCTCTTGGATCTGAACGGTGTGAACCTATTGTGAGACCTTGGGGCTGGGTTGGTCGAGAGGCTGACTATGATAGTCTGTTATGAGCTGAAGGGAATCTATATAGTAATGACATATGGATGTCATTGGAACTACATGAAGGTTTTAGTTTTGTTGCCTACCTATATTCTCCTATTGGACAAGATGTAACACTCCTGAACTGAATAATACAATTTGAGCTGAGTGTTTTGGAGGGTGGGGTTTTTTACCCAAAAGGCTTTTCCCCGCGTATATCTGTGTGTCAATATTTCTTTGTCTTTCATGGTTGTTTGTTTGTGTTGAATCTGTTTCTTTTGCTTGCACTCACATCTCTCAGAGGATCAATGGGGGATACTTTGTGCCTACTTTCGCTTTATGGTACAGTAGTGTGTATCTATGGAGTGCTTTTGAATTGAAATCACTAAGGCATTGTTGTCTTAGATGCCTATCTTGATGACAGACCAAACTCCTTTTCCCCAACAAATAGGATGATGGATCCTATTGATATGACTAACAAATTTCTAATTTTTAGATTTTTTTCCTTGGATGAAAGATGATAGATCCCGTTATGGAAGTTAAACTCAAAATAAAAAATTTATTTGAAATTGATGCACTTTAAGATGTTTTGATCTTAGTTTGAAAAATGATGATATTTTGGAAAAAAAAAGGCCTAATGTTTCTAAGTTTTCTCTACTGTAACAATTGATTTGGACGGTTGGAATATTCTATTGTTGGTTTTGGAATGTAAGAATGATGAATGAGTTAACTATTATTATTCCTTTGTGAAAGAGCTCTTCATTGATAATAAGCTTGTGAATATAAAGGCTCTAAAGAAAATTCATTAGTATATCCTCTATCAAAGTCATGATATCTATGGATGAAAGTTCAATAGTCAAGCAAGACCTTCCTATTTTGGTACAAAAAGTGTCTCCTTTTCAAAAGCTTCTTGTAGCTAAGTGACTTCTTTGGTTCCTTGATTCTATTAGCTAGGGATTTTTTGAATTGTTTTGTTGATTTCCAATCCCTTAACATAAATGTCATAGTTTGATTTTTCAAATTCTTGTGTTTTCTCGATGATCTTATGTAAATTAATGTTTTGAAAACACATCAAGCATTTGTAAAACAATTTTTTTGAAGTCCTAGAATCTACAATATTGTGTGTATGTGCAAGGATCTAGCATGACTCTTTTTTATTTTCACTTGTATTTTAACAAGAAGGCACTTCAAGAAGACTCACTCTTAAGGTCAAAATGTCATTGTTAACACCACAACCCACATCTTAGAATTACGTTGACTCACACAGCCTTGTCACCCCCTAGAGGGCACCCATGTTTTTGTCTTTTCCAAGTCTTAACCAGAGTGGAATGCAATGGCTAGGGATCCTTGGTATTTATATGGTGAGAATCTTGGGGGTAGATTCTTCCCTCCCCTTGCATTGTGAATGTTAGGATGTTCAGAAACTAAAAATTTTGGCCATTGCGCTTAAGATTTTTAGTAAGGGTTTCCATTCGGTGCGGCAATGATAAACTCCCTCGACAGGTCTCCCAACCTTTAGAACAAAGGCTTTGGGGGTGACTATCATATACACACTATCGTCGAGTGGATTTTCATCAACAACTCACTTTTGATTAAAGTGGATTGGAAAACTTGGCTTTAGTTGTTCCCACTTAGGTCGTTCTCGTAGGGTGAGTAATTTTTCCCACTACGATAGGCCTTCTAAAACATATTTAATAAAGAAAGAAATTACATGAAATGAAAAGAAGAGTTTGGAATTTTGATCACCTAGAAAAGGGGAGAGCATAGGTCTATCACTGTCCAATCACAACAAACAATGTTTAATTTTAAAGCCCAAATGATGGTTTTCTATTCTACGTGAAGATATTACTTCACAAAAGATATGATGTTCATTTTAACTGAGATAGAAATGTATGATGACTACCCTAGGATTGGTGTATTTTAATCCTAATGACTACCCTAAAATTGGCTCATTTTAATCCAAAATAGCAATAAAACCACCGGCCACAGTCACCTCGGATCCAGACAACAAATTAGACAAATTACAAATGTGCTAGAATAGAGGTCATATGCACTATAGAAACAGCCAAATGCGCTACAAAATTAGTCATATGCACTATAGAATTAGTCATATGTGCTGGAAAATTAATCAGATGTGCTAGAACAGTCTTCAAATACACTAGAGAATCAACATATGCACTAGAATTGTCTTCAAATGTGCTAGAGAATCAATCATATGCGTTGGAATAGTCTTCAAATGTGCTAGAACAAGTTTTGTATGCGCTAATTTGCGTCTCCAGTCGTGACCTACCAAAAAACCTACAATAAAATATTAAAATCAATGATAATTTAATTGATCTGGACTACATCATTGTGGAACCAAGATTGGTGGACTCATCAGATATTGATTGATTTGATTGAACACTGCTTCACACTTTTCATTCCATTTGAAAGGAACATTTTTGTGCAATAGATGTGTGAAAGGAAGTCTCTTGTATTTTATTTGTGCGATGAACCTTCTAATAGATTGTAGTCGTCCCTACAATGATCGAAGTTGACTAAATGATAATCTTATAAAATTTTCCACATTGATTAGATAAATTTGTGATGACAGTGTTCCACATTGATTTAGTATGATAAATCATGATGGAAGTGTTGCCATGATTGACCAGTAGCACATTTGATAATTTTTATAGCGCATACGATGAATTTTGTAGTGCATATGATGTTGTAGCACATATGATGAAAACTATAGCACATTTGATAAGTTTTGTAGTGCATTTGATACTATAGTGCATATGATGAGAACTATAGCGCATATGTTAAAAAATATAGTGCATTTGATTTGCTAGCACATATAATGAATGTTGTAGCACATTTTCCTAAGATTAAACTAGTTTTCATGATTTTTCTCCTTGACTGATGATTTTTTTATTAGTTTAGCATGTGATAGTGAAGTTTTGATTTTCAATAGATGACAACTAATAGGATTGATAGGATAACTAATAAATTTTTCCTCATGATGTATGAGAAAAAAATAGTAAGATTTGATAAATTTTCTTTCATGATTGATGAAAAACAAATAGTAAGATAACTAATAAAAAATTTCTCATGATTGGAAGAAAAACAAATAGTAAGATAACTGATAAATTTGTTCCCATGATTGGATGAAAAACAAATAGTAAGATAAGTGGTAAATTTGTTCTCATGATTGGATGAAAAACAAATAGTAAGATAACTAATAAATTTTCTTTCATGACTGGATGAAAAACAAATAGTAAGATAACTAATAAATTTGTCCTCATGATTGGAAAAAAAATAGTAAGATAGATTGATTTGATTGGTTGCTTTGATCAAAATCGCTAATTTTATATGTTTTGAATGGATATGAGAGATTAGTGATTCTTCAGGTTCGAGAGAGATTCCTGAAAGCCTGGAGCTTGATTCCTTTTCTAGTTTAGGAAGATAGAGATTTCATTGATGCTTGTGGGTTGAATTCATTACTTGAGATGCCAGAGATGCATCTCGATAGGGGTTTGTTGATTGCGCTTTTTGAGAGGTGGCACAATGATACAAACACCCTCCACTTAGCTACAAGAGATATGATGATTACTCATAAGGATGTATATCATATTCTACAAATTCCAGTGATGGGAGAGATCATGACATAAGACACTAGAGAGTAGGGGGGCACCGATGCCTTGAGGAGAGTTTTTGCAAATGAGTAGATTGTCAGATATGAGATTCCATGGGCCGATATGGTTGATACGTACACGCCATTTCCTTGTGTATTAGCAAGTTTCATAGGTGGTTTATTATGTCCCGACTGTAGGTCGAAGGGAATGGCAGTTGGATGGGGTCGAGTGCTCAAGAGCATGATCATGCAGGGTACATGATATGCTTCGGGACCATGCATGCTCACTAATTTATACCATGAGCTACACCAAATAGTTTACTATAGAGGGAAGAGCATGGCCATTGGATGTTCTCTGCTTCAGGTTTGGGCATGGGAAAATATACCAGTTACACATCTTGTGGGGGATAGACAACATCCAGCTGGGCGACTATACATTTTTTCGTATGTAGGTGTTGTTGTCTAGTTGAGGCTGGGAAAATTATATTATTGGAAGAGAGTACTTGATGATTTGGATATGGTTACATGGATTCCTTACTTAGATTGTGAGTAGTGGCCAGAGGATGCTAGAGAGATGCCATATGTTTTTGTTCCTTAATACTTGATTGGCCACAACCCATATATCATTGAGATATTTCTACTGAGTCGGGTGCTTAGATATTATGGTTGAATATAGAGGATGCCCCAGGGTTCAGCCATTTACACTCATTGTCAGTAGGATATTTTAGTGTGTGGACCCCAGATTTCATTTGATGTAGTTGCTGCAGAGTTCACTGCTTTAGGTGCATAGATGTGGGATTACAAAACATATATTCTTGATGGTGAAATGGTAGATGATTATGATCAGTACACTATAGCACATCCAGTACCACAAATTACTAATCTCGAGGAGCCTTTTGTACCACTAGATGGGGCCAGAGAACAAAGACCCGAGCAGAGGCGAACAAGAGAGGAGATGGAGGAGAGTGGGAGTGAGGAGGATGAGGAGGATAGCGATGATGATTATGACAGTGGTGGAGATGGAGGTGGGGATGATAGGTCTTCCCCGACACCGATACATATACCATAAAGGAGACACTTTATTGCAGTCAGTGGAACCGACACAGTAGGTCCATTAGATCAGGGATAGATAGCCACCCTATAGTCCACAATACTAAGCCTATAGGGTCAGCTGGCACAAGCACAAGCCACTTTATAGTAGTTATAGGAATAGGTGACTACCCTGATGGCTGAGAGGGATGCTGTAAGATGGGCTAGTGAATAGGAAATGGCTTTATCTGAGATATTGTAGAGAGTGGTCGAGGGGACCTCTATGGGTGCCATAATGGAAAAGTTTACATGGATTTCCAGAGAGGCTGAGTTTTATCATGGTCAATACCATGAGGTTGTTCCTATAGAGAAGAGGGTGAGTTATGCATCATCAATATTAGTCCGCATTTTCTCTCATACCACAAGCATGGGTATGACATAGCCACCCCACAAAGATTTGGGTCTGGATTCTAGTACAGGTGTTGTAGGTGTAGATACTTTAGGTGTAGGAGGTCTTGCGAGACTAGCAAGTCCTGGGGGAAGTACCTCATTTTCCCATGATCCCTTTTGATGATGTATATTTGATGATCTTTGTATACACATTTTTTTTTTTCATATTTTATGTATATCTCTCTTTACATTTGATATCATTGTACATTTGGACATTGATTTTATGAGATGCAACGGATATTGTTGATCTATGCATGTGTCTATTTTATTCTATGATGGATGTTCATGTATGTATTTTTATTTCTATATGTTATGTTTCTTATGATTATGCCATGATGGTGTATGTTTATGGATAATGATCCCTAAAAATGGATACATCTCATGATGATGCCTATGCATATGATATGATTGTGATGATGATGATTATGACTCATAATGATCATGATGTGATGACCTCTGATGTATGAATTTTTGATAGATGTATGTTTATATGATGGATTCCTATGATTTGATTATGTCATGTGATAGTATCGATAGTGATTGAATGATGTTGTAATGCTATATGATATGGATGCAAAATGATATGCAATGCGATGTGTATTTTTGTATTTTTTTGATGCTCACATATATAATCTAATGCATGGATGTATGATGGTGATATGATGTGATAATTCTTTCTAAATTATTTGTAAATGGATGCATAGATCAAGTGAAAATGACCATGTGATGGAAAATTATTATGTCCCTAAATGTTTGGATAATATGAAAATGCAATCTCAATAAATGACCTGATATGAAAAATGATAACACACTTTTAATGTCTGATATGAAAATGGGAATGAAATTTAAGTGAATGAATGATATGAAATGATAATGAAACTGAAATGAATGATTGATATGAAAATGATAATGCAACTGAAATGAATAAATAATATGAAAATGATAATGCAACAAAAATTAAAGAATGATATTAAAATGATAATGCAATAGAAATGGATAATAATGCAACTGAAATGAATGAATAATATGAAAATGATAATGCAACAAAAATGGATGATAATGCAACTGAAATGAATGAATTGTATGATTTAAATGATAATCAAATTGAATTGAATAAATGGAACTGAAATGAATAAATGAAATGAAAATCATAATGCAACTGAAATGAATGAATGATATGAAAATTATAATGCAACTTAAATGAATGAATGATATGAAAATGATAATGCAACTTAAATGAATGAATGATATGAAAATGATAATGCAATAGAAATGGATGAATGATATGAAATGATAATGCAACTAAAATGAATAAATGATATGAAAATGATAATAGAACTAAAATGGATGATGTTGTTTTTGGTAATGTCAAATGTACTCAATACTTTGTTAGAGAGATATGTTGTTTTTTATGTTTTTCAAACGTTGGAAAATCTATAATACAGATGCATAACTAACATGAATGTAATCTATATTAACCATGCAAAATTGTCCTTGCGAGAGATTTTTTTTATGCTTGTGTATCATCATTGAACTTTTAAAATGTTGGAAGTTAGTACAAGCATCAACAGGGATATTTGCACTGATGATGACCTGAGTACAACTTTCATGATGTTTCATATAGCAAGGTAATACAAGCATCAAGGTATAATTGGACGAAGATGACTTGAGTATTAATTGCATAAATAGAGAAGAGTTAACCTTTTTCCTATGCAAATTCTGAAATGTCACCAATGATACGTTGTAGAGAATGTCCCATGACAAATTTGCATAGTAATAATGATCAACTCACAAACAACAGAAAAAGAAAAAGCATACTCCTTCCTTGCGTCTCTAGTCTTGGACATCATTGAGTTCCTCTAGAGTTATGATAATAAAAGTCCATAAAACAACAACTCAACCTTTGCTCAAAGTATTTCAATCATTATTTATATTAGTTCATCCATTTTGATTTGAAAACCTAATGCTATGCTTTCTGATGAATGTTTTGATCATGTATGATTAGTTACCAAGTTTTGTTTTATAATTGTGTTTTGGTTTTGTTTGACACATTTGCTGTACTCCCATTTATCTGTTGTAATAGTTCAAAAAGTCAAATTTCCCTTATTGATTTTGTACTTTGACCTCAGTTTACACACAACCGATTATTATGGATATGTACAATGTTCACCAAACCATGATGAAAGACAATTGCCTCTATGATGCACACATGATGGATAGATATGATACTAATAGGATGGTGATGTTGATAGTATGGAGGACATAAACTAATAGAAGGAAGAGCCAACTCATTCATAAATAGTGCATGATTGCCAGGTTTTCACCATTTGATTTTATTGCACTTTTTCAAATTTAATGATTTTTTTGGAGTTACCAAGATGCCTGTTTGCCAAGTTTTCATCAAGGCAACAATTTTTTTTATTTTTCTCTTTTATTTTTATTTTTTGTCTGTCAAAAGGATGCCTGTTTGCCAAGTTTTCACCCTGATGATGATTTTTTCCAGACTTTTTCTACTATTTTTGGATTTTTTCAAGACCTTTTTATACTATTTTTGAGTTTTTTCAGGACTTTTTATACTGTTTTTGGATATTTTTAGGATGTTTTATGCTTTTTTTGGATTTTTTCAAGACTTTAATATGTTTTTTTGCTCAGACATAGAAATTCTTAAGATGAATGCTATTGATCGGTTCTTCAAACAGGTCCCCTTTAGGTGTAGACAGTTGATAAGCTCCAGAACCATATACTACAACGATGACAAATGGACCAAGCCAATTTGGTTCAAACTTTCCTTTCTTCTCCCTATCTTGTTGATTGCGGGGGTTTTCCTTCAAAAAAAACTCACCCACTTGAAATGTGTGTGGTTTGACTCTATGATTGTACCTGTGAGACATAACTTGTTGATAATCCTTCAAGTGATCAATTGCACATTGTCATCTCTCATCTAGCAGTTCCAGTTCTTGCAGTCAGGAAACTCTATAGTCTTCATCAGTTATGAGTCCCTTCAGTGCGACTCGAAGTGAGGGTATCTCAAATTCTAATGGAAAGATTGCTTCAGCTCCATACACCAAGGTGTATGGGTAGCTCATGTTGGTGTGTGGATGTTGGTTCTATAGGACCGCAAAGTTGGACTCAACTAAATATGCCAATCACAATCAATATTATTTACTATCTTCTTCAAGATTTCCAAGATTGTTTTATTTGTGTGAACCCCTAAACCTATGAATGCACAAGAGCAACAAACAAGTCAATGTGTTATATCCGATGCAAACAAGCATGAGGGATTCCCCATGAAATCCATCTACTAAACTTAAACTAGGAAGAAAATGAAAAAAAAAAAACATAAATAAATGAGTTAATCCTAATTAAGCAAGTAAAATAGTGATCCCATGGGGGGATTGGTGCCAATTGAATGTTGAAATTGGACCTTTCCCAACTCCTAAGTTGCAATGTAAATGATTATAGTTTGATCAAATCTCTCCAAAGAGATTTGAGAATAACCTAGCTATGAAATGCTAAAATGATGAATGGTTGAGTGGAAATGGGCAAAATTAGCTCTCAATGTGAAGAGAGTAACTTTGCATGAAATTGTGGATGAGAAATGAGGAGAGAAGCCTCTAATTTATAGATTTGAATGTGGCAGAATGAGAAAGATTTGAGAAATGCAGAATTAACTTTCAATCCAATGGTTGAATGCCACTTGTCACCATGTGAATGGTTGATGGTTGTGCAATTTTTAATCAAAGTGCCCATAAATGCATAAATTTGAATTTTGAAATATTGGAATGACAAGGTGGATGGAGAGTCAAATGGAGTTATGACCACTTGGCTTAGTGCAAAAGGACTTGTAAGATGAAATAAATGCCTTGTTGGAAGTACCCATCCACTTGGATTTTTTAAATTCAAATTGAGGGAATATTCCCTTTTGATGCCATATGAGGGAAAATAGAGATTTAATAAATAAATTAAATCTATTTTCATGTGCAAGTTGCATTATCTAGAGGATTTTAGTGAGAGGGATTAACTTAATCAATATTTTGATTAATTTAATGAAGGATTAGATGATTTGACAATTTTGACTCAAATAGATGAATTAATTTAAATCAGAATTGAGAAGAAATGATTAATTAAATAAATGATTTTGATTTATTTAACTAAGGAGGAATATGTTAGATTAAATCAAATAAGGTTTAATTTATTTAATTTAATAAGAGAACTTTAGATATTTTAATCAAATAAAATGATTTATTTAATAAAACAGAAATGTAAGGTTAATTAAATTAAATTGATTAATTTAATCACTGGAGGAGAAAGACTTAATCAAATGAATAATGATTCATTAAATTAAGAGACAGAATATGATGAAATTTTGAGAGTATGATTTAGTGGGAAATGTTGTTAGTAATCATAATCAAGTGTGTCGAACTAAAATTGTACATTTTTCATGTCTACATTTTGCCCCTCTTTGAAGCAATGTACCTATTGCATTGATTCAAAGAATAAAACTGTTGTGATCAAAGTTCAAAATTTCTCGATTTTTCAGATGCCCCACTATTGCCCCAGCGGAAGGATATTTCATGTATAATGCCCCCTTGAGAGATTGAATGAAAATTTTGATTTTTTAGATGATCTCGCAAAATATAAAAAAAGACAAGGTGCTTGATAGGCTAAAAATGCCCCAAAAATGCCAAAAATGCATTTAAAATGCCAGAAAAGATGCAGAATAGCCCTCGGTTGGACGAAAACAAGATCGAGGGACCAAAACCCTAGTTGGAAGGTCAAATTAGGTCCAAAAACCCTTATTTTTAGGCTTAAATAGACCTTGAGGAGTCACTTTCAATGCATTTGCAATCTTAGCCTTTGAAAAATTTCACATTTGAGCTCTAAGTCTTCGTCAAAATGGCACAGTGATAGCTTCCTAGGCATGTGTCGAAGATAGTATAAGTGCACCAACGGCCAATCAGCACAGGACCCGTGGTATGTACCCTTATCCAACTTTTATTTTTATTTTTATTCGTTTATTAAATGGGGTTTGCATGTCATGCAAGTTGTGCAGTGCTATATATCACCACTAAAAATGTTTTATCAGCATCGCGTGGTCCTGTATTGGACCGCATATGCAAAGTGTGTCATGTGCTTCAGTTTGGACATTAGGGTTTTGTTGGTCAAAATCCTCTGCATGTAAAATTGCATGGTGTAGTTAGGGAATTAAAGTTTGCCTCAAAGTGGACCGCATAAGCAAAAAGCACTGCACAAGCCACTTTGGAACTCATACAAATGCAAATTCAACCACGGCGACACAGTTTGCAACTTTCCAAACTGTGTCACACTCGCAAACAGTGCCGCATTTGTTGTTTTGGGTGCAAAAATTAGCAGGAGATGCAAAAACAATTACCTTTCCTTGATGCGATGGCTTCCCTTGTGCAAGAGGAGCTTGATGTACTTTACTCATGGGAGCATGGATGGCTAGTGCTCAGAAGATTACAAGGTATGCATGTGTATCTCCAGGAGCAGCTTGGTATTCTTGGGCTCTGGTATGTTGCGTATGTCCCCCCTATTTGGGCACATTTAGGTATGATGACCACCCTGGCTGAGCAGTGGCATAGTGAGACGTCTTCCTTCCATCTTCCTACTGGCAAGGCCACCATTACCCTTGAGGATGTCTGGTGCATTCTCTAACTGCCCATCCATGGAGCTCGAGTGATCTATGATCTAGAGGAGGGTAGGGATGCCTGTTTTTGATGTTATGGTCGTTGATGAGCTTATTCTCTGTGATGGATAGATTGATCTAGCACGATATAGGGGCAGAGCTCCCACTTACAAATTGATTGTGGTCACCATTATTTTTGGTCTCGTAGCACCTGATCGGCGAGGTCAATACTTTAGTCTGGGTTAGGGATTAGTATGGCAGCGAATGTGCGTTCGTCGAGAGTGCTTTGCTTGGGGACCAATATTACTGGCTTCCTTATACAAGGATCTTCATGAGTTTACATACCTGGACAATAGGTCGCTCAGGCCCAAAGTTACCCTACTACATATTTGGGTATGGGAGAGGATCCCAGTGCTTCACCCAGATGTGACACCAATTATTACTGACATTGATAATCCCTTTGTTTGGCATTATGGAAGGGAAGAGATTCACTTCACACATACTATCACAGCTGGTCTGGCATACTGGTGGTGAGTTCTCGATGAGACGAGAGAGTTCATCTGGAGACCCTGGATGGGCACTGGCCCATGGTATGATTATTTCGATCAACTTTTTTATGTCAGACAAGACAGGTGAATGCAAGGTCAAGAGCACACCATGGTTGAGAGGTATCTTCTTGGTAGGGTTCCCCAATAGTTTGGAGAGGTTCAGGATAGGTTTGATGACCAGTACATGGCCATCTTTGCACGTACAACAAAAGAGACAGCATGGGGCTAGCCCATTGCATCGGCAAAGGAAATATCTTCCTTCAGACATCTAGTGTCCCAACCGTGGTCATATGATCAGGGGTCAATAGATGCGGGGGTCACTCTAGCTTATAAAGCATGGTTCAGGCCTCCACTTAGATTGATAGTTTCAGGCACAATTTTTCCAAAATGTAGATCTAGGGGTCAGACGGCTAGAAAAGGACGAGGCAGAGGAGGAGGTGGACCACCTCCCCAGCAGACACCTCTGAGAGACCAGGCACAACATTAGCCAGTAGCATAGGACGGCCAGCCTTAGGTAGTCCCACAATAGTAGCCAGCAGCATAGCTAGTAGTATAGTCAGACCCCCGAGATGCACTGATCCAGCAATTGCAGGGTTAGGTACAGGTTTTGACAGTAGAACGGGATGAGGCCCAGTAACAGGTTGTTGTAGTTACAGTTGAGAGGGACCAGCCATGATCCAAGAGGGATAGGGATATTGGTCAGCAACGACAACTGGAGACCATCGCTTCCTCTTCCTAGGGTTGATTAGTTGATTTACAGGAATACAGAGAGGTTGTCAGGGAGGTTGAGTATTATCGGCAACATTACAAGTAGGTAGTGTCACCAATGGGCAGAGTGCTAGACTTCTCTCAGTAGACAAGGGTGCAACTGCCAGAGGATCATGGTGATAGGCATGTGGGAGAGGGCAAGGGGTACAGCTAGCAGGGCTAGCCCTTGATCACAAATAGTTTATTCACTTTTTGATTCATGCACTGCACTATTGTGCCCTTTTGTATCATGTATTTTGATGTACATTTGATCCAATTTTGTATCATAACAGTGTTTTTACTTGATGATATATACGAGATGATTTTCTTTTTATGAGATGTTTTTCAAATGTATGATATGCAGTCTAATTTTTATTGTGATGCTATGAGATGTTCCTATTTCTTATGGTGTATGCTTCTAATGAATGTACTTCTTTTTATATCTTTTTCATGCATTTTAATGATGATCCTATGAATGTAATGTATGGTAATGATGGTGCTAATGGATGCAAATGGAAATGGATGCTAATCATTATGTATGATGTAATGCTTTCTTAAGATGCTTAGAATAACCAAATTTATATTATTCCTCATAACTTAAGATAATGATATGATGTAATATGCTAATGGTCATGTGGATGCAGAGTGTATACATTAGCGATATTTTTATTACTATCATGATACCATGTTAATGTGGAAGGAATATAGAAGAATTTTAGTTAGAATGATGATGATTTTGCTTTTTCAGAAGTTGGGATTTTCAAAGGGTCAATTATGTTATGTTTGATAATACACATAGGTATGATGCATCAAGGTATAAAGAACTAGGATGGCATGGTACCTAGTGTGATGGACTTTGACTCGACAAATCAAATAGAATTATTCTTGTGCACACTTAGCGTACATACTTTATTCAGGACGTAGTTCAGACACTCTAAATATCTCGGTCCAAAACATAGGAAAGCAAGCTTTCCTTATGTGGTCTACAAGATATCTAAAGCATCCTCTCCACAAACCAAATAAAATACCCATGACTAAGTTATTTTACAAGTGTATCCCACAAGCATAGTAGATAAAAAGATAATGATCATTGCCCCATTCCTTTCTCTCTAAACCTGTTTTGTTTAGGCATCATCGAGAGGTCCTTGGAATGAGCACAAAATAAGATAAATCAATAAAAGACCAAATAAAGAAAACCAAACAAGCTAATGTTCTTCATACCGCTAGCAAAGAATAACTACTATGGGGTACCTGATGCTTATGTACATCGTAGGAAAGCTTCATCCTAGGACATGTTGTGATCAGGGTTTTGATGGGACTAATTGGATGATAAGTTATTGATACTCTGAGTTGACAAACTTTCTTGCTTACTGACTTAGACTTTTGAGACTTTGACGATTAGGGTGTTCACTTTTGAACCTTCTAGACTTGCTTCTGACTGACTCACCAAAGGGTGAAGGAAAAGATTGATTTTATTAGAAATGATGAGTAATTGTGGGTGAAAGCGAGGTGAAATGGATGCACCATTTTGGATTTTCAGATATTTTGAGGTTGTTTTTGGTATTTTTGGTGTTTTACAAATGTTTTTGGTATTTTCGAGATTTGCGACAAGAGGAATAACTTAAAGACCTATCCTAGGGGTCTCGGGAGCTGATCCATAGATTAGCCTTGCCTACATTATATATGTAGAGACCACGTAGTTCAACCGATGACAGACTTGACTCAATGATGAGATAGATGGGAAAACAAATTGCCATTTTATTGCAACGAATGCCTAAGGACTGACCTAAGATGTCTCGAGGGATGATCAAATATCAACCTTGTCTAGGTTCAAGCTCAAAGATGATGTAGTTCAGACCAGGGGGAAGATTGACAAGACTCAATGATGAATTTTTTGAAGATTTTCTCAGATTTTTCCAATGTTTTTGGATTTTGAATTATTTAGATGTTTTTGATTTTCAGATTGATTTTTTTTTTGAGTGTTTTTGGATTTTTTGATGTTTAGGAAGATCATGAGAATATACATGAATCTTATCCAATGCAAGTATATGAACATGCCCCCAGTGTGGTGCAATAGACTACTTCGATGAAGGTAGGACAAACTGACCTTAGGAATACGCCAAGTAGTACTATGGTGGAATATGATATGGGTATCAACTCAAGCCATGGTATGGATGTGAGCGGATGGGTGGATGGATGATTAATGAAATGTGATGGAATGGATGAGTGAGTCATGTAGATCTTAGTAGATGGGCAGTGATTTATTTACACTTGGTGCCTATTTGCTAGGTTTTCACCAAGGTACTTGTCCAAAGCACCACCGAAGTGGTTTTTACTAGAGGACAATTTTTTTCTTTACTGTTTTCAATCAGTTTTTTGATTTTTTTGGATTTTGTATTTTTGTATTTTTTTGTTGTAGCCAAGACGCATATTTGCCAGGTTTTCATCAAGGTAACCATTTTTTCAGGAATCTTTATGATTGGTTTTGTATTTTTTGGTTCTATACCTTGCATGTTCTTAGGCATAAAACTTTCTGAGGTGAGAGTTGTTCAGAGGCTCTCCTTCTAGTGTTGCTAATTGATATTCTCCTGATTTATAGCTGGTTATGATGACAAAAGGTCCCAGCTAGTTGGGCTCAAATTTTCCTTTGCTCTTTAGATTTGGCACATTCTTTTGGTTCTCTTTCATCACAAGTTCGCCGACTTGGAAGGTGTGTTGCCTAATCTTCTTGTTGTAGCTTCATTTCAAGTGATTCTAGTAGACCTGTAGATGATTTAGGGCATCCATGCATCGTTCATCTAGTAACTCTAGGTCATTTAGTCTTGTAACCATGTATTCCTCATCTGTGATGAGGTTTGCAATGATATCCTTAGTGATGGGAGCTCGATCTCGATGGGGAGGATGGCTTCTAAATCCGTAGAATAGGGAGAATGGGGTGGCACTTATTGGCATGTGGAAGCTAGTGTGGTAGGCCCATAAGGTGGGATTTAATTGCAGATGTCAGTCATGATCGAAGTCTTTAACTATTTTCTTAAGGATTTTTTAGAATGGTTTTTTTGGTAGCTTCTACTTGGCCATTGCCTTGTGGGTAATATGGGGTAGAAAAGCGGTGTTGGATTTTGAATTTTTCACACAAGTCATGAACATTATAATTCTTGAAATGTGTCCCATTATCAGATATAATGGATTGGGGAACACTGTATAGGAAAATGAGGTAGTTCAGGATGAACTTGGATATCTTTTTTCCAGTTATGTAGGTCATGGGAATTGCTTCGACACATTTTGTGAAATATTTCATGACGGTGATGATGAAATTGTGGTTGTTGGATGAGGTGGGTGAGATTTTAACTATGAGATCGAGCCCCCATTAGGAAAAGGGCCAAGGTGTAACAATAGGATGTAATTCTTGAGTTGGTGCATGGATGAGATCTCCATGTTGTTGGCACTATAGACACCTTCTGAAAAAATCATGTGCCTCTCTTTCTATTGTCGGCTAGTAGTATCCGATTCTTAGCAACTTCTTAGCCAAGGTCATACCACTCGAGTGTGAACCGCAAGTGCCATTGTGTACCTCAGTCAAAGTAGTTAGGGCTTCCTTAGGTTTTAAGCAATGTAACAGGGTTCCATCGATGCTTCTACAGAAGAAGGTTTCTCCTAGGATGACAAATTGTAAGGACCTTTTGACAAAGGTTCACTTGATGTTCGGGGTAATGTCGACTAGGAGGACTCCTAATCTCATATAGGTGTAGATGTCATGATACCAAATATCACTAGGACCAACAAGTTTGCATGCATATTCTAACTCTGGTACCTCGAAAGTGGGTACAAGAAGCTGCTCTACCAAGAATTCATGTTTTGAGACATTGAGAGGGATATCTAGCAAGGATCCAATCATTTCCATTGCATCAGCCGCTCTATTGTTTTCCCTCGGTATCTACTCAAAGGTGATATCGATAAATTATTCCTTAAGGCTTTCTACCACCTTCTTGTATGGTGTAAGCTTATCATCCTTATTTTGGTATTCACCATTAACTTGGTTGATGATAAGCTATGAATCTTCATAGACCTTTAATGTTATGATTCACCATTGTGCAGCAATTTTGAGACCTATGGTTAAAGCCTCATACTCTGCAATGTTGTTTGTAAAGGGGAATGCCAACTTGTAAGATCTTGGTATGTAATCCCCTTATGGGGTGATAAAGAAGACACTAACTCCCGATCCATGTTGTGTGTGGGAACCATCGAAGTATAGTTTCCAGTGATCAGCTGCGCTGAGATTAAATATGGACTCATATGGAAATTCTGATATGAGCAGGTTCTCTGCATAGATGGGAGCTTTTGATAGCTGGTTCACAATAACTTGTCCCTTAATTGTGTTTTGATCCACATAATCAATGTCATACTCTAACAGTATCATGACCCATTTAGCCATTCTTCCTGTGAGCATAGCTTTTGACAGTAGTTATTTTAAGGGATCTATTTTGGCGATGAGGTTGATTTTATGTGCCAGTATGTACTATCATAATTTTTGTGAAGTGAACACTACTGCTAGGCAAGCCTTCTCAATGAATGTGTAGTTTAACTCATGGCCAATCATTTTCCTTCTGATGTAATAGATAGCCCTTTCTATTCCATTTTCATCATGTTGATCTAGAAGAGAACCCAGAGCTACTATTGTCACTGAGATATATAGGATCAATGGTTTTCCTACAATGGGTGGTATCAACATAGGTGACGTGAGTAGATATTCTTTGCTCTTGCTAAATGCTTGTTCGTACTTGTCCCACTTGAATGCTACTCCCTTGTGGATTAAATGTGAATACACAAATTGTTTGTCTGCCAACTGTGCTATGAACCTCTGGATGGACTAGAGTCTGCCTTGTAATCCTCTAAGTTGTTTTAGTTTTCTTGGCACTCCCATACCAAGAATTGATTTTACCTTTGCAGGATCTACTTCTATCCCTCTCATTGACACTATGTATCCCAACATTTTTCTTGGTTGTACCCAAAAGACACATTTCTTTGGGTTGAGCCTGACCTTGTATTTTTCCAATTTGTCAAAAATTGCACTTAGGGTTGCTATGTGGTCCTGCCTCTTCTTTAATTTAGCCAATATGTCATCCACATAATCTCCGAAAGTATTGTTTATCATGTCATGGAATATTAGTGTCATGGCTCTCTGATATGTATCCCCTACATTCTTTAGCCCAAATGGCATCACATTCCAGTAGTAGGTGCCCTAAGGACATACAAATGTTGTCTTATATTGGTCTTCTTTTTCAATTATTATTTGGTTATATCCCGAGAATCCATCTGTCAGTGATAGAATCTCATGTCCTGTTGTCACGTCCACTATCATATCAATGCTAGTTAATTGAAAATCATCCTTAGGACATGCTTTATTAAGGTCTCTGAAGTCTATGTAGATATGGATGCCCCCATTTGGTTTTGAGACTGGTACAAGGTTGGATACCCATTCTGGATAGCCAATCAGGCATATGAAGCCAACATCCAAGAGTTTTTGTAACTCTACCTTGACTAACAAGGCTATCTAGGGATGCATTTTTCTTAACTTTTGTCTAACCAGCTTAGCTCCAAGGTAAACAACTAAATTATGAACCACCACTTCCGGATCTAGACTTGGCATGTCAGCATAGGTCCATGCAAATTTTACCTTCCTTTCTTTTAGAAATGCTACCAGTAGTTCTTGTTCCTCTGTTAGGAGAGACTCAAGATAGAAAGTGATTTGTGGTGCCGCCTTCATTCCCAAGTTAACAGGATTAAATTGCTCTACCATGACTGCTGATTTTTCTTGATGTAGAGCAGTAGGGGGGACATTGAATCCTTCATCCTCTAGTGCCTCAGAGAGGTTTTCACCATTGGATGCATCCTTTATTTTTACTATTTTGTGGTTAGAGAGTGCCACAGTGTGGTTTTCACTCAATAACTCTGAGCTTATTCTCGATATTTTTCTTTTGCGACTGAAGGACTCAATTGTCTCCCCGTATTATGCCTGGGTGTCTAAAGTTTTGTAAAAACCTGCCTTGTGATCCCCACATGGAACTGTATCCCTTAGTCCCATGAATTCTGAGAGGGCCTCATTGTTTTCAAATGAGTCTAGAATTGGCAGTCCTCATTGGTCATGATCGATGAGTTGAGGGTATACTAAGGTGATTTGGTGGATTTGTTGGTTTGACTCAATGGGTGAGGCGCTAATCATTAGTAAGGAGGAATCCTCAAAAATCATGGGTAGGCCTATTATGGTATCATCATCATCACTACTGGCCCAAACATCAGTGAAGTCAAAGGTGAAGTTGTTAAGTGGGATGTCTGTGCATACGAGTGGTCTAAGGGTAGTTGCTGACACTTGAGGAGAGGACCTGACTGCCCTAATGGGAGTACCTCTACCATGTATGGTTATACTCAAGGGAGTACATCTGAGGCCAAGGTTCCACATTCTTCTTTCTGCAATGATGGGCTCCAGGCATCCATCAATGTTCCTTCCAAGGCTTTGGTTTCTATTGTAGCCCATGCCAAGCATTATTTGTAGTCCTTTGCTGGTTTCATCCATGGGTAATGTGGGTGCGGGTTGTGCATCACAATATATTATGCTTGAAATATCCTCCTCACCAACACTTTCCTGACTTAGGTCTCCCCAATAGCGAAATCCAAAGGCGTCCTCCCTAAGGGTGTTGATGGGTGTTTCAGTTGGTTGAGGTTGCCCATGTGATCTAGGAGATTGTGGTAACTCTCCTAAAAAAAATGCACTCTTCTTCATTCTATAGTCGTCGCATCCATTGTCCTAGATCATGTTTTTGATGTCAGATATAATAGGGATGGCGGGTGTCTCTATCACAGAAGTAGATGCAAGGGTGGTTGGGTTGATGTATGAAGTGGATGGGCCTTCATCATTTTTTGGCACTTGGGGGATTTTATAAAACTTGGCTTCCAAGTTTTTTTAGTAGGAAAATGGTTCGGGATCCCCATGTATAGTGACCTCTTCATTTTGGTAGAAGAACTTTATACATTGGCGGTATGTTGAGGCCACTACTTTCATTCTGTGGATCCATGGATGTCCAAGGAGGATGTTATATGGTAAGTCGAGGTCAAGGACCTAATAGGTAGTCTCCATGGTTTCTAGTCCCACTTGGATGGGGATTTTAATAGTGCCTTGAGACACTCTTTCTTGGTCATCATATGCCCTTATTGTGATGCTCTTGTTTTTGTTAATAGAATCCTTGACAAATCCCAAGTTGTTTATAAGCTTGAGAGAGAAAATATTAAGGCCTACACCTCCATCCACCAGGACCCTTTTAACTTTCTTTTTGTGGACCATCACTTGGAGGTGAAGTGCACGGTTATGAGATGGCTATTGGGGGAAGTCTTGATCAAAGAATGTTAGGAGATTCGAGGTAATGATATTTCTAACCATATCCTGGAACTGATCTGTGTCAAGGGTAGTGGAGATGGTGGATGCTGTTAATGCTTCATCAAATATTTTCCTATGGGAAATGGAAAATTTTAATAGTTCCATGATGGAGATCTGTGCGGGAGTTCTTTTCAGCTGGTTGATGACATTATAGTCATAGGGAACAACTTTTGTAATTAAACTAGGGGTCTTAGATGATGCCCCTGCAATGGTGACCTTTATGCCATGTGTGGTGACTCCACAGTCAGTGTTGGCTCCATTGACATTAATGACCGTGACCATTTCATCGACACATACGACTATCTCTTCATATACTAGATTAGCACTAGCATATTTTTTTGCCTTTTTCATTCCCCTGGTTGTTTCCTTGATTGTGGTTTGGCATCAAATTTGTGTATATTTTTAGATCTTGATTACTGGTTGGTTGCTCGATATTGATGATCTTTTCCTCAATGAGGTCTTGAATGATATTCTTTAGTCTCATACAGTTTGTGGTGGTATGTCCCTTGATCTTGTGAAAGTCACAAAGGATATTTTCATTAGACCATGGTGGTTTGGTCATGGGTTCCACATATTGCTCGAAGTTGGAGACTTTCATTAGATTTTCCTTGACCAATTTCTTCATTATGGACTTGATGGATTCCTCAAAGGCCATGAAATTCCGCTTGGGAGGGTATTTTCCTCAAGGAGGTGGTCCTCCTTGATTACCCAATTTATTTATTTGGTTGGTGGGAAGTGGTTGTTGTTGTGCTACTATTGCATTAGTTTGCACATTATTGTGGTTATGATTTTGTGGTTGGTCATGAGTTTGGATATTTGGCTTGGGGGCGTTTATGACCACTTTAGCATTGACCACGCCGTCGTTTGTTATATTTTTGTTCCTCAACCATGTTCTAGGTTTATCATTATAATTGTAAGATGGGCGGTTATCCTGTGGTGGAGTAAATTTTGATGTGCCTCCTTACACAGTAAGGGATCTTTTGATGTTGAGCACCTTTGGGATCAATTGATCATATCATGTGATGCATTGTATTTTTAAATAGAATGCCAAGTTTTCATCTATATTGGATATGATCGTGCAAAATTTTTGTTCTTCTGGCGTGGTCCAGTTGCTCGAATTGGCCTTGGATCACCATCTTTGCAAGAAGGTTGTGAATAATTCTCCTTTTCCTTGTTTGAGTGTTGATAGTTCTTCCAAACTAACATCTACACCCATTTTGAAAGCATAATTCTTAAGGAAAGCTTCCACAATTTCCTAAAAAAAATTAATGCCTGTGGGTAGATGAGAAAACCATTCCATGGCTCGACAAGTCAGACTTCGAGGGAAGAGTCATATTAGATATGTGTCATCATATGCAACCTCCATGCAATGCACCTGAAATTCCCTGACGTGGTTTTTAGGGTTACCCATTCCATTATACTTGTCGAATTTCGGGATCTCGAATCCCTTTGGGAACAGTACCATTGTGGGACTTATGTCAAATGGATAAGGGCACAAGTTGCCTAGTGTTCTAATTGTTTTTCCCACTTGGAGGTCCAACACATGTTGTGAAAGTATTTCTATTTTTGTTGTAACATCATTATTCATGTCAGGAGGTGGGATGAATGTGTTTTGAGGTGTTTGATTGGTGGGAGGGGTACTGGTGGGAGTTTTCTGCAAGCTTTACTATGCGTTCAAGGCCTGTTGGTATGCCTGCATTTGCATCAACAATGCTTGTTGTTGATCTTTTTGTTTTTTTTGGTCCATCTTTTATTGTTCCCATAAAGTCTATTGTTGGTAAAGTTGGTGTTGCACCAATAAAGCTTTTTGTTGGTCAAGTTGTTGTTGTGCCAATAAAGCTTGTTGTTGGTCAAGATTTTTTTGTGCCAATAACGCTTGTTGTTTGGCTTGTTGTTTGGCTTGTTGTTGTTCTTGAAATTCTTGTAGGTCTTGTTGGTATGCTTGTTGATGAATTGCTTGCAGTTGTGCTCAGTATTGTGCTTATGTCTTTTGTTGGGCTTGATCTTGAGCTTGCACTTGTGCTTGCGCTTGTGCTTGTTGGGCTGCTTGAATGGCTTGTTGGGAAGCTAATTGTGTTTGTGCTTTTTGAGCATCCTATTGTGTAGCTTGTTGTTTTTGTTTGAGTACCCTTTTCTGATTGGCTTTTTGGATGGTTTGGATCAAGGTGGTAAATTAATTTGTCACATTAGCTATTGGTGGTGGAATGGGAATGGTGCTAACTTTTGTGATAGATGAAAGGGTTGTGGTGATGGTCAGGATTTGGGTTGTTGGAGGTATGGTTGTGATGCTCGGTCCTTGAAAAGGTATGCTTTGGGAGATTTGAGGACCGACTAATGTACTAACTATGGTGGCTTGGATGGTCGCCACTTGTTGTTGTGATGCTGCCGGAAAAAAGAGAGAATTTGATGTGAGGCTTGGATTGCCCAGATTTGAGAAGTTATTGATGGGTAGTGGGGGGTGGAAACCCAATCCAAAAGGTGATGTGGATGCAAATGGAAAAGGAGGAAGAGATGATATGCTACCTTGGAATGAAAACGGGTTGGTGACTCCTGTCGTCCCAAACAAACCACCTTCTCCTTGCGGTAGAGAATTTTGTATGTTTGACTGATAGGCTGGTGTAGCATGGAATGAGGATGAATCGATGGGATTATGGAAAGTGATTGGGATGTATGGGTGTGATGGATTCATTGAGACAGAGTTATCTAATGTGGTATTGACAACTACCTCTTTTTTGTTTACAAGGCAATGCTTTTGTAACTCACAAAACATTGCACTTCCTTTGTATACAATTAGTGAGTTTGGTGCGATTGTTGATGTGGTTTGAGGCATTTCTTGATTGATATTTGGATTTGACATTGGGGATGCATTTTTAAGAGGCATTTCCATAATAGTTCCTATGTCAAGGTCGGAAGGGAATGGGACCCCTCCTTCCATTAACGTGTGTGGGTATTTAAACATGGCACTAACAATTTTATGATTCTCCATATTTTGGACCATTTCTATTATTTCTGATTGTGTCATCCCCACGTCCTCATTTGTGATGTACTCATCACATCTTTCCTCTTGAATATTTTTTGATGGTAGAGAAGAGCTACTTGGGGGATTTCTCGATCCGGCAACGTTTATTTTGGTGGTTACTTGACCCAAGTCACTAGAAGATGATATTTCGGTGATGTTTTCCATATTCTTCTTGTATTGAGATCTTGTTTGGACCATAAAAATAGGGATCATTAGATCCTTAATCTTTAGGCCCTAAAGAGAACAACTAGGGAAGGCAAAGGATCAAAAAGGGGTGGTGATTATGATGAGATAAATGGATGAAGCGAATGAGTCAAAATTTTCAAGAACTTTTGAGGGTTTATGCTAAACTTTAGGCTTATATTGATTGTGATAGTTTGACTAGATGTATTACGTCAAACAAGGATGGTAGTGAAGTTGTAAACCCTAGGAAGTTGTGTTATCCTAGGGGAAAACTTGCACAAGAGAATGGATTGGCTAAATGTGTTAAACCAACCAAGGTGATTATGAACTAGTAAAACCTCAGGAATTTTTGTTATCCTAGAGGCAAATTTGTTGAAGAGATCTGACTATTTGGCTAGGTGTGTTAAGCCAAGATAGAGTGGTGTTGATTTAGCCTTTAAGTTTAGCATGAATGATATTTCTAAAGTTCTCAAAAGTTTGTTGATGGGATGAGATTTGTTTGATGGATATATGGATGAGGGTGGTGATTTTGATCCTAGACTTGAACCTAGACACAACTTTTTTTACAAAAACCTCGGTGTTGAAGAACATGATAGACTTCCTATGTGAGGAAAGAAAACCTTTCAAAAAGCTCGGGATTCTATTGATAATAGAATGCATACAAAGTTGGGTTGTTTCTTGAAACCTTCTTATAAAAGTTGTATACTATTCTTTCCCTAACTTCAAGGATCATTTCAAGACGTTTTTCATGGGCTTTTAGACTTGTCCTTTTCAATCTTGGTTTTGGGATTTTGATCTTTCGAGAAATCATTTGAAACAACACATGTGAGGTCCAATTTTTCTTTTATCTTGCCTTAGTGAATTATTTTTACCAAAAGCACTTGCTTGATTATGTTTCAAACTATATGTGTAATGTCCAACTTTCTTTTCATTCCACAAGGTCCATTATGTGGAAATAAAGAAAATTAGGGAAAAAGTTTTCTAGGTTTAACCTTAGTGAAAACAAATGATGGTAAGATCCAAACACTTAGAAACCTCTAAGGATATGATTCCTAGGGAAAGCAAGAGTACTTAAATTCGTCAAAGGTATTTGTTTCCTCCAAGGGTTTTGAAATTTGGAGCTCAATCTGAATGTTTTTTTTTCAATTGTTTTGAGAACCAAGCAATGTATTTTTCATTTTCAAGCACATGTACAACTCTAGGATGATGAGACAATATTTTTTTGGCTTCCCACTTGGACGAATCTAGCTACACATATTTTGTGTGGATGACTAGATGCTTGACCACATTGGCTCCCCTCCATGACACACACTTCTTGGGTCAGCCAAGCATCAGTACCCATGAATCTCCCATGGCATACTTTTCATCTCTACAAAAAAACCGCATGTATAACGTGGGGTGGCTTCAAAGGACATGACCTTTTGCACCAACAAAATAGATAAGGATTTGGCCTTTCTAAACAAGGGTTTTAATTTGGTCTTTCCATTCGTGGAGTCTAACCCATGTGGTGAGAGACCATTGCTTCCCTTCTAATTGGAGCCAACCACGTGATACTGGCTTTTGTTCCAGTACCCACTTTTATATCCTGGCTGGAAATACACTTGGCTTTAGTGTGTTATTAGTTGGGTCGTTCCCTTGGGTGAGTACTTTTTTCCACAAAGCAGGCCCTCTAAGATAAACAAAAGCGAGTAAACATATTCGTAGTTCAATCAACCTTCATTTAGAAACAAAGGGAGAACACTCGCAATAAGTTTACCCACACTCGCAAGATGTTTTGTTCAGTTTTAAACCCAAAAAATGAAGTGTGGAAGTAATACTTTTGACAACTTAATATCACAAAAAGACTTTTGATTCTCAAGATCATCATGAGACGTGAGAGAAGTGGATACGTCTTTTATATGATATTACTTTGTTAAAATGATTACAAAACATCAAGAACATATATTCATTTTAATCCTCAAAGCAAGAAACGAGTTCTTTTTAAAGCACCAACTTTGAAGTGTGAGAGTTGCCTTGTTCAATTTTTAAGCCTTTAAACAAAAACTAGTGGATTGTTTCTAATTTCTTTTTAGCCTCTTGTAAACTTTGAAAGAGAAATTTGTTTGTTCCTTTTAAACCCAAAAGAAATCTAGTGTTTCTAAGGAAAATGAAATTAACAAATCTCTTTTAAACAGAATTTCAAATCCTTAAAGAGTGTTGAACAACACATTAGTGTTTAAAAACACTTTGTGCATAGTGAACATGATGCCATGATGAACCTCCTACTTTTATTTTTTCCTTGCTCCAACCTGCAAAATGACAGAAAACAGATAGCACAAAAACAACAAACAAGTCAAAAGTTAGAAAATCAAAAAGCACATGTTCAAATTAAAAATTTGACTGTTTTCCACGGAAGAGTTAGCGGGTGCAACGTAGTTTGGAAGAGACGCAACGCTATATAGTGTTGTGCATTTGACTGGGTGGGGCACTCTGTAGAAATAGAGACCGTGGGTGCGGTGCAATTTAGCGGGTGGTGTAGTTTGTAATCATCGAAGTTTGGAAAAATTTTGAAATTCAGGGGCGGGAAACGGGTGCAATGCAATATAGTGATGCATCTGTGTAAGCAGTACGATACAGGGCCACATGAACTATCTGTGGTGTAGTTTCCTATGTGTAGACAAAATTTTTTAAAACCACAGAATTTTCACAAAAACATGATGAAATTCTTGATCAAGCCCTCCTTCTAGCGCCAAAATGTGAACCCCTAAACCTATGAATGCACAATAACAACAAAAAATTCAATATGTTAGATCCAATGCAAACAAGCATGAGGGATTCCCAATGAAATCCATCTACTAAACTTAAACTAGGAAAAAAATGAAGAACAAAACTTAAATAAATGAGAGTTAATCCTAATTAAGCAAGTAAAATAGTGATCCCATGGCGGGATTGGTGCCAATTGAATGTTGAAATTGGCTCTTTCCCAACTCCTAATTTGCAATTTGAATGATTATAGCTTGATCAAATATCTCTAAAGAGATTTGAGCATAACCTAGCTATGAATTGTTAAAATGATGAATGGTTGAGTGGAAATGGGCAAAATTAGCTCTCAATGTGAAGAGAGTAACTTTGCATGAAATTGTGGATGAGAAATGACGAGAGAAGCCTCCAATTTATAGATTTGAATTTGGAAGAATGAGCAAGATTTGAGAAATGTAGGACTAAATTTCAATCCAATGGTTGAATGCCACTTGTCACCATGTGAATGGTTGATGGTTGTGCAAGTTTTGATCAAAGTGCCCATAAATGCATAAATTTGAATTTTGAAATATTGAAATGACAAGGTGGATGGAGAGTCAAATGAAGTTATGACCACTTGGCTCAGTGCAAAAGGACTTCTAAGATGAAATAAATTCCATGTTGGAAGTACCCATCCACTTGGATTTTTTGAATTCAAATTGAGGGAATATTCCCTTTTGATGCCATATGAGGGAAAATAGAGATTTAATAAATGAATTAAATCTATTTTCATGTGCAAGTTGCATTATCTAGAGGATTTTAGTGAGAAGGATTAACTTAATCAATATTTTTAATTTAATGAAGGATTAGATGATTTGACAATATTGACTCAAATAGATGAATTAATTTAAATCAAAATTGAGAGGAAATGATTAATTAAATAAATAATTTTGATTTATTTAACTAAGGAGGAATATGTTAGATTAAATCAAATAAGGTTTAATTTATTTAATTTAATAAGAGGACTTTAGATATTTTAATCAAATAAAATGATTTATTTAATTAAATAGAAATGTAAGGTTAATTAAATTAAATTGATTAATTTAATCACTAGAGGAGAAAGAATTTATCAAATGAATAATGATTCATTAAATTAAGAGATAGAATATGATGAAATGATGAGAGTATGATTTAGGGGGAAATTTTGTTAGTAATCAGAATCAAGTGTGTCGAACCAAAATTGTACATTTTCCATGTTTACAATTTGAAGCCTCTACTTGGGCATTTCCGTGTGAATAATATGGTGTAGAGAATCTATTTTGGATATGGAATCTCTCACAAAGTTCTTTGAAATCCTAATTCTTAAAAGGTCTCCCATTATCAGTGATAATGGAGCTGGGAATGCCATACCAACATATGATGTAATTCAGGATAAAATATGAAATTTTCTTGCCGGTTACTATTGTTAAAGGGACAGCTTCAATCCACTTGGTAAAATATTCAATTTCGTGATTTTAAAATTTTGTCTATTTCATGAAGAGGGGTGGATTTTTCCAACCAAATCTAGTCCCCATTGAGAAAAGGGTCATGTTCTAGTGAAGGGTTGCAGCTCTTGAGCAGGAGCATGTATAAGGTTCCCATGAATTTGACACTTTGGACATTTATTTACAAAGGTAAAAGATTCCCTTTCCATAGTTGGACAATAATAACCCATTATGATAAGTTTCTTAGTTAAGGTCAATCCACTTGAATATGTTCCACAAATGCCACCATGAAATTCTTGTAAGGATTTTTCAGATTCACCACATTCAAGACATCTAAGAAGTGTACCATCAAGACCTCATAGTAAAGGGTGTCAATGATTAAGGTATATCTGGAAGATTGGAGTATAACAGTTCTCTTTTGATTTTGAGACAAATCTGGGGGTAAGATATTATCTTTCAAATAGGTATAGATATTTCCATATAAAGTGGAGTCGGAACCAACCAAATGATAGATGATTTGGGTCTCAATATTATCATAGGTAGGGGAAAACAATTGATCCACTAGGAATTCATATTGAGTTTGATTTTCTAATTGTTTTGGTAGCGAAGAAATTGTAGCCATGGCATCTACAGCTTTATTGTCATTTCTCAAAATCTGCGTGAACTTGATTTCAGAAAAATATTTCTTAAAATCATCAACCATGTTCTTATAAGGCATCAACTTGTCATCTTTGGTCTGATAATCATCATTGATTTGGTTAATAACAAGTTATGAATTACCATAGACTTGTAGCTCTATGATCCTCGATTCCAATGCTACTCTCATACCAGTAAGCAGTGCTTCATATTCGGCTATCTTATCGGTGTAAGGAAACATCAACTGATAGGATTTTCGAATAGTATGCCCTTAAGGTGTGAAAAAAATAATTCCTACCCTAAGCCATGTTGTGTATAGGATCCATCAAAATATAGTATCCATGACTGCACTATTATTGTTGTGAAAACATCTACATTGGGAAATTCAATATGCATTGGATGATCTATTTGTAAGGTTGATTCAGCCAACTGATCTCCTATGACTTGTCCTTTGATGGCTTTTCAATCTACATAGTGGATGTCAAACTCACCTAAAATCGTTACCCATGTTGGGTCTCAGAAACGTTGGTTGAATGTACCACAAGAGGTTGCCACACTCACTACGTTTTTGGCCAACTGACAAGGCCAACCAATATGGTTGAACCCTCTACTCTTAAGGCTCTGCTAAACCTACGCGGGTGCACCTATATGAGTAACACAAATTTTGAATTTATGTTTCCTACTTGATCCAACTATCCACTAATGGAAATCTAATAGTGGAAGATATGATCCTAATTTGGTACAAATTGTATATGCAATATCAAGGTATATGAATTAATATTCTTAATTAAGAGATGTCAAATTGAAATGGATAAAACTAATGTAATGAAAGTAAGGGAGACCAGTGCCTTATTGGGTAAAAATGGATTCAAAATGAAAGTTTTAGATAAATGACCCCTATCTGGCAGGGATTCCAATTATTTGGCATATGATATTTAGTCTATAACTTGTATAAACATGCAGGAATGTAATTATAAAACTCTTCTTAATGATCCAAATGATAATTCCATGTTACTGTGATAGACTTGAAGGAATTAATCTTTACTTGAAAGAACCAACCAATCACACCACACAAATACAACAAATGTGTACTGATAAACTCAAAATATACTTGATATGTCAATTTTAAATAACAAATAAATATCAACCTTGGAGAAAACTTGATAATATTTTAGTTAACTTTAACAAATAATTGATACCAGAATAGCGCCACAATATCAAATTTCTTTCATTTGATCCTTCAAAATTTATACATGCATCATAGTCTCCTTGAATATCATCCTGAAAATATAATGCTTATAGTGATCTGTCCTCTTCTAAAATCTCCCCTTTTTAATTTATCCAATAACATATATTTATACATCAATTTGCAAAAGGACGTGCCTTTTCAAAAAGTCTAAAGCATAAAAAGTTTTAACAAATTCTCCATTTAAATAATTTTTGTTAAGCCATAAATGGACTGCAGACATATGCTTCATATAATCCTAGTGCTCATGAGTGTCAGCATCCCCCAACGCATCACGGATCACAATCTCCATCATTATCATTGGCTCATTCTCCTCGCATGCTTCATCCAATGTCACATCCTCCATAGTGGTTGCTTTCAACATCTCTTGGAGTATTGTTTCGCACTCACTTTTCCACGTAGTCGCTTCTTTCAGTTTCCCTTCATCATTGCATAACTTGGTCAATCTATCTTCGGTAGCCTCTATCAATCCCTGCATATCTCCTTGCAACTCCTCAAAGAAATCCCTATGTATGTCCATGATACAGTTGGCATTTTCAATCTCTTGATTACTAGGAGTGTCCTTCAATTCCAATTCCTCAATATTTTCCTGAATTCTGCTGTCCACTCTCCTGTGTTCCTTTATTGCAACCACAAATTATGAATGTTTTCCCCAGAGCCTATTTAACCAAGTGCTAAGAACAACCTGCCTTCTTTTGATTATTGCAGCAAGTGCATCTATTTTTCCTTGAGAATATGCAGTTGACCCTTCCCAATGATCCCTTTTATGTGAACTCTCACCTTAGGTGAGCATCCTTGTTGGTTATGTTATAGCACCTACCAAGTCTTTCAATCGTTCATTTTCTCTCAACATCCTCTCATTACCAGTTTTATACATCTCTCTTTCCCTTATCAATGGTTGAATTTGAGCCTTATTTAACTTGGCTATATTTATCCCAGTATCAGCAGTTGCTACAGGATCAACCTCCCCAGCCTTCTGGGTCATGACATGTCCAAATGCCTTTTCAGTATCAATAACAATTAATTTTTTGTGAGGATACAAGGCCCATATCATTAATGTCTCATCATCAAGGTTGTATCTTGATCCTGTGTATACCTCTGTCACCTTCTCTATACTTAGCTTGTGGGTGGCATTGCTATCTTTTAAGAAACTATCAAAAACTAATGCAAAGTTCATATCCAAAACTGGAAAAATCATAACACCTGCCTTTTCTAGTAGCTCCCTTCCCTTTTTAGGGGTCATGTTAATCACCTCTTTTTCTACTTCATCATTAATTTTTTCAACAGTTGATCCTCATTTCCTGGAGTAACATTGTTAACCTGTCCCCTTATCTCTTTTCCTTTTTGCTTATATAATAGTGTCTTAAACTCCTAGGTCTTTAGAAATTCATCATCAAATATGAAAGACCTATAGTCTTCATGCCTTGTATCTACATCCATGGTTTCCTCAACATTAGTTTCTCTGTCAACATAGGTATAGTCTTGAGTCTTCATTCTTGAAACTTTCCCAGATGAGCCTTGTGGCCTATCTACCTCTGATATCCCCTTAATGGAGGATAACAATTCAACATCCATCAACTCCTGATTATGTTTTTCAATCAAAATTTCAGCTTCCTCTACCTCTAGGTTTCTAATTATGTCATCATATTTATAGAGCACATGATGGTACCCTCTGAATTTTATCTTTTGTCTAGCAGAGTGGATATGCCCTTTTGGATCAAATTTTTTTCTCACTGGTGCTCTTCTCATGTTATAGTGCAGCAATTTATCCAGAATCAAATAATAACCTTCCTTGGCTAATACAGTGAAATCACTAAAACACAACGTGTTGGGCATAAAGGCTTGTTTCCCATATGAACTTAGGTTCATAACACTAGAGTAATCCATTTGCCAAACAATTTCTAGGTATGCAATCCTATTCGGGACAGTTCTGGGTAGAATGAAAGGTGTGTCTTCAAAGCCATAAACCCTAATCATTGTAGCATTCTCTAAGCAATACCAATCCCCCCAGCTGTGGTTAATTGGTCCATTGTAATATCTAGGCCTAATAAATATTTTCACTTCTTCAGATAAAGAAAAATCACAAGGATGGTTGAAAAATCTATACAAGGGTTTCACAAAGAATTCCTCAAAATGCAATAAATTTTAATTGGCAAACCTGTTGTCCCAAACAGCAGTCCATAATTGAACTGGAAATGGCCTACCTTCCTTGTCAAATTGTGAAATCCTCAGCTCCTTGGGCCATAATCCCAACTCTTGTCCAAAGTACAACACTAAATGCATCAGTAGTGAGTAATTTCTGAGATGGATAATTGAAGCGCCACTCTTTATCGCCATCAAACCTATATCCAGCTCCTTAAAAATATGTGCAGCATAGTCAAATCATCTAGAATTGTGATACTGAATGTTTGCAGAAATTACCATGGGGACAACTACCATATTCTCAGGTACCTCCATCCCTAATACCTGTCCCACCGAGTAGTAAGTGTATTTGAGGTAAGGTTCGAAGAGATCAACATGAAAGGGTGGCCCCTCACTCTCTTCCATTGGAATAGGCTTGTCATGACACCTAATTCTATGCAGAGGTAACCTCCACCCTTTATAAATGGTGTCCATCCTTCTAAACTCACTATCAAGCTCCTCACTTACCACATTCTCGTTGCATATTCCTTCCATCCCGAAAACCTCAGTAATTGCATTCTCAAATACATGTATCAATGGGTTCCCTGACAAATCACATATAGCCTTTCTTTTTGAGTCATAGTGTCCAACTAGCATCTTCACCAATTCAACATCAACAAAAATGTTAGGGCACACCAATTTCCCTAAATTAAGCCTCCATGGATTGCAGACTAGCTCAAAGCGATTTCTCCTGTGATAGTGGAAAATGAATAACTCATAGCCCTTAATCGGAGTCCAAACATCCCCTATAAATTTGCATTTGTCATCCAATTTGTCAACCTCCGCTTTGAGCTATGCAGAATGCCTAGCTCTAGGTCTAGAACCAGGCAACTAGTCTATGAGGTCCTGATTTAGCTTCCTTTCAGTACCTTCTGGTTGCAATTCAATATTTTGCTTTTTTGCTTTTGATTGGCTACCTGTTGTGCAGTTTTGCACACACGCCCCACTTTGAGTAGGGACCCTCTTTTCGGATGTCTTTTGGGCTTTGGTTTTATTGGATTTACCTTTTTAAGGTCTTGACATGTTGGCTTGTTGGCTTCGATCCCTCCCTGAGGCTTAAATTGGTTAAAGTGGGCTTTCGGTGAAAATCCGGGTCTGGACCTGAATCCAAGATTTTCCAGCTCCGGCAGATTTTCCCGGGCTCTGGTTCATTGTTTGGTCGTTGCTGAATTTTCCGAATCCGGGTTTCTGCTTGACTCCGGAATTTTTCGGCTTTGGCGGATTTTCCCGGACTGCGTCAAAATCCTGAACTTTGTTAAAATCCCAGTTTCTGCTATTTCCGCGAAATTCGTGTTCATCCGGATTTTCTGCATATTTGGGGATTTTTTGAAATTCCATCCTGGGCTCGGGTTTTCAGATTTTTCAGATGCGTCTTGTCGCTCATTAATGACCAAGGTACCTTTGCTCGGACGAGCATATGAGTGAATTGAAAACATTTTGAGCAATCATTCCCACTTCATTATTCACTTGCTTACTGCTCTGGTGATTAAGAGTTTTCCATTTTAACTATGAAGATTGATCTTGAATCGTGTGCGTGTGGATTGTTTGGGTGCCGGTGTCTGGGTTTTCATTGCCTGGGCATGTTCGTTTTGCAGTCGCTTCTTCGAGTTCGGGTATTACCGGCACTAATCCATGGTAGGTCGTCTCTGATCCTTCCTTTTGTTGCGTCTTAACTAAATCCTTCCAAGTTGATTGGTAGCCATTTCAGGTCGGCCTTTGCTTGATGATGAGCTTATATTTATCATACCAAGGCGTTGTCGCCCATGCTTGTGTTTATCCATTCACTGGTGAGTGCGTGAGTATAAACCCGTCTGAAAAGGACTTTGCCCTTAAGCATGCCATTCGCCATATTTTATGAAGGTTAGGGTTTTGGATCGTCTGCCTGAGTTTTCCAAGGTTTAGTTGGGTTTTCGTTATTTCATGATTCATGTCCAGCCCAACCTACTCGTACCTTGAGGGATCATTGTGCGCATTGGTTGATCACCCAAATGATGGTTTTCCTTGAGAGTTTTAGCTTACCCAGACTCTAATGGTAGGTTCTGGTTATTGGACTTAGGGCATCATTGTTTCACCATGAAGTTTAGTTATTCGGGGGTATTTTGAGGTCTGGGTCCAAGTGCATTCTGATTTTGTTGATTAGCATCGATTTTGGGACCGTTAGAGTCTAGGTAGAAGGGGTTGCATGATCATGTGATTGATGATTCACGTGTCATCGTTCGTCGGGTTTCAGAGGTGTCCACGAAATTCCTGCACACCCGGATTTTCCCGGTTTCGGCTGATTCCGTGGAGTGTGGCGATTTCCGGAGTTCTTCAAGCTATCCGCAGAAATCCGTTCCATCCGGACTTTTCCAGTTTTCCTGTTTGGTTGCACTTCTTCCAATTTTCTAAGGATAGGATTAACGGAGTAAATGCTAAATGCTTATTTCTTGTTGCTAATGAATGAATTACATGATTATTTCATAATCTTTTGTGCTAACGATTTATTTCACTGATGATGTCTTAGCAACAAGAATCCGTCTGGGTCGGATTTCTCCGAAATTCCGCCCCGATTGGATTTTCCCAGTTTACGCTATTTTCTCGGATTCTTTTATTTTTTTGGAATTTCAAGGATTGGCCATTTGTGATAGCTTTTAATTGCATTATATGATTTTGTGCTAATCCTTTGGTTGGATTATGCGTAATAATGGGATACTTATGACGGTCTTTTGTGAGTGCAGGCTGAATCAAGCAGAGCTACTGCAGGAAAGTCCAAAGGTGACATGGAGGGTTCCTCCATCTCAGAGGCCGAAATATTAAGATTGGACACTAAGAGTCAGCTTCCTAAGAGCAAGATATCTTCCGTATGGTCCGAAGTGTCTGATACTAATGTTGGAGCTTGGAGATGCGAAGAGTTTAAACAGAGGACAGCTGAGAAGGATCTGTCGGTTCTAAGGAATAGAATGATGAAGTCCGGACTGGTGCATGTGGTAGGGTTTCCTCCTACAATCCAATGCTATGAGTTGATTTTAGAGTGTGCTCGGCAGTATGACTTTGATACACAAAGGGTTGTCAATATTGAAGGGAGAGTCTTGGCTAATTTCAGTCCTATCTCTATTGCCCAAGCCTTTGACATGCCAGATCGAACTTCTGTGTGTGCTCTAAATATGGACTTGGCCAGAACATATTACGAAAATGAACCCATCAAGGCTCAACAGATGATTAATGCTTGGTTGGAGGAGCCGAAGTCACATCACTCTAAACTGCCCAAGCAATTGCATAGGATCAAATTCAGATCAAATATCTATGATGCAATAACATTTCTAAGCAGGGTGGCAGGATTGAAAAGTGCTAGAGTATTGGAGAGTTGGATGGTCCATGTGATTACCAAAATTAAACAGGGAACTAATTATCATTGGGAAAGATTCATCAGTGCTATAATTGATAAACAGCTAAGGGATGTCCTAGAGACCAAGAGATTCACCATGTCTTCCTATGTCATGTATGTGCTTGCCCGATTCTACCCATACAGGGGCTTGAATCCACAAGGTACATTTGGATAGGATATTGTCTATGAAGTATACCTAGAGTTGCACCTAGGACACAAAGACTACAAAAGGGCTAATGATGCATTCATAATGCATATCACTAAGATGCTTCAGAATGTCGAGCATATGAGGCTGTCAGATGGAGCAAAAGGGTTGATAAAGAATTATGGGGCCTAGTTCATTCAATTTCCCACCTTCACCTATATTAGAATTGATGGATGTCTGGCCGCTCCATATAGGTTACCTCGGTATCCTACAGATCACATTGTGTTATTAGAGATTGTGAGGCAAATATGTGAATTTGATGCTATAGTCAAAAAGGAGAAGCATAAAACAGGCTTTGGTGGGGATTTCCCTCTTGGAATTGGCATGGCAGAAATGTGCCCTTCCATCCAATCAGCACACACCATAGGGGATGAATTGGTGGCATATGGTTTCTCCTTCCACTCCAAGAGAACAAACTTTGATATCACCGGAGAGGCACGGAAGAAGGCTACCAAGAAGTACCGACATAAGGATGACCTAGAGGACTATTGGGCCAACATTAGGGATGATCTTGAAGCCAGAAAGAAGAGGTACTCTAGGCTTCTGGTTGATGTGATCAGATAGTACAATGTGAAGTTGATCCCCGATCAACTACAGGATGATGGAAACCTAGTGCAGGATCATGCCTATGAAGCTATTAAGAATAGGTCAATCGGAGAAATCAACTGGAATGAGGATGAAGTCACAGAGTTGGAGGACCTAATGGCCCCAGTTATGAAATTCACCACTTCTTGGTTGAAGCACAAGGTTTGGGAGCTTGAGAGCGAGAAGGTAGCCTGTACCTTCAATTTAATGGGAAATCTCAACCCAATGTCTACTTCAGAAGAATCTGGGGATGATGACCCCAAAGGGAAAACCCAAAGGAGCTCACCTTTCAAAATAAAAATCAGAAGTCCAAAGGAAAGTGAACCAGAACCAAAGAGAAGACCAAAAGGAAAGAAAAGAAGTCGAGCTTTGAAGATAGGCAGATCCTTTGATGAGGAAGGATTTGAAAGGCCAGTTGAAGAGGATGCTCCTCCACCACCAAAGAAGACAAAAACCACCAGGGTTTCAAAGAAGAAGGGTCAAGATACCTCCAAAGGTGAGACTCCAATTGTTGATGTGGAAAGTTCAGGGGAAAGGACAAAAGTTTATTTGAGGAAATCAAGGACCCCATCCCCTAAGGAAACTATGCAAAAGATGAATTCTCCTCCGGAGGTACCAACTATGGAGCCATCTAAGGCTGCTTCTCCTCCACCAAGCGTGGTTGAGCTAGAAACTTTTGAGGAACATGAAACCAGTGGAGAGGTAGAACCTTTCAAGGAGGGAGCACTCTTTGGTGTGGCAGCTAAGCTCGAAGTAGAAGAGGTGGGAAAGCATACTTCTCCCTTAGTGCAGTATGAGGATTCTCTGGAAAATAGCAAAGGAAGCGGATACCTTGAGAAGGAGGGTACCCCTGTTAGACCCCCATCACCAGCGCGGGAAGAGGAGATTGAAAAAGATGATCAAGGTGAGCAGCTCCCTGAAAAAGGAAGAAGCTAAAACAACATAACACCGTGGTGAAGAGGCAAAAACTGACGAAATCCGGGTGGACCCTGTTGTCCCGGATTGGATTGAAAAGGAGATCACAAGGAAAAAATAGGTCGTTGTTTAGGACACTCCTTTTGATTGGGGTGAGATGCTATCTAAAATCGGCATAGGTAAGAAGAAGAAGGCAGCTAGGGCTGTTTCAAGGATAGAGAGGGATGAGGCAAGTAATAGGGTCAGTCACATTACCACCCCTGCTACGGATAAAACTAGAGAAGAGGTCACTGGTAAGGATTACAATGTGCAGACCATTAACATTGGGCCAGCCTCTATGGAACAGGACATTGATGAGTATGAAGGCTCCAGTGCAGTAATAATTGGGAGGTTAAGAAGGGAAGCTCAGACCAAGCATGAGCTTAGAAAAGAAAACGAAAGGCTGAGGAAGTGCTTGGAGGAGGTGATGAAACCTTTGCAGTCCCTTCACCTGTCTTCCTCTGTTACTCCTGGTTTCCTACCCAAGGAAACTATTTCTGAGATTGAGAAAATGAAAGCCTCTGCTCAAACCACAACGAATTGGCTGAAGGATGTGTAGGTAAAAGGAGATAATGCAATCAAGGAGATCCTATCAATTGGGAAAGATGCAGTTAGAGCTAAAGAACTACTGGAATACATGCTATCTCAGGACAAAGAAGACATCGATCTTTTATTTTAGAAATCTAGGGTCATCACGGGATATGGTAGAGATCAATTGGCTACAGATGGGATTCTTCCTTCTTCTAGGTTAAATGAACCTTGGGAGTGGTTTGAGGCTCTGCAGATTCGGCATAAGGCCATGAAGAAGATTCAGAAATGAAAGAAATAAATAGATGGTGATCTTACTAGGGTATATGAGGGGTGCATTGCATTCTTTGAAGTCATGACTGGAAGGAGAAAGAATGCTCCTAAATACCTAAGTTTGGAACAGCTAAGAGAATGGTGGCATGAAGTTTATACTCTGGATTCTGAGAATGCTATAACTGGCCACCAGTTAGATGATGTAGCCACATATCTGGCAGTAATGGATAAGTATCATGCCAGCAAGGATGATTGGGATAGGATGGTTAAACAATCAAAGGAGGAGATTGGATCCATAGAATGTCGGCTTAGGATTTTGCCTTTGCCACCTGTCACCAAATTGGATAGGTTATTTTTGAGGGTTCAAGATCAAAATAAGGATAAGGGAGGTTGTATTTAATGCTCGTCTTGAGATTTGTGCTTCCCTATTATTATAGGGCATGTATTGATCCGGGTTACATTGGGGATTGTGTCTAGGCCGGCCTTGATGATGTTTCGACATTTAATGTGTGCCTTATTTTGAATTCCTAAGGCCGACCTTTTTTGGTGGATGTTCTTGTTTGGCTGGGCCGACATGTCTTGAATTGGCTATAAAGGTATTCTTGCCTCATTGTAAGACATGATTAGATATTAGAGGAAAAGGAGAAGAGATAATAGGGTTAAGTTAGAAAGAGGGGTTAGAGCATTTTGTCAATTTCTTGAAGCAAGTATTGTAAACAAATAGTGGAATTGTTGCAGCATTTTGGTGGTCTAATACAATTGAAGACATTGTGATTTTCCTGGTGTAATCTCTTGTGTTATTTCATCTTGCATGGTTTCTGTTGTTTTATTTTTCAGATTGCTTAAGGATTTAGGGTTTAGTGTTTGGAATTAAATTAGTTTTAGTTTGGTGTGTGATGTTTATGATTCCCTATTTGGAATGTTTGTAGCAATCTCTGGTCTATACTCCCAGTAACTATCTAATTGTAGTAGGCTGGTGAAGTCAACCTGGACCATATATTTACATGTGCTTAAGTTTGATTGTGGATGAATGTCTATGATTTGAAAATCTATATACCTTAGAAGATTTCACCGTTCTTGTGAGATTGCATTGTGGGTTAAGCAAGAATTGGCTATTCGAGATTGGTCCATTCCAGATATCTGTCATTTGCATTACTCATTCTAGGAATAGTTTAGATTCTATCATATTCTTGCACCCTTATCTTTTGCTATTTCTTTATTATCTGGTTGGATTTAGGATTTGAGATCATTATATCACACAATCTGATAATTGGAAAGGTACAGTTTGCTTGTAGTAAGGTTCGATTGTGATTACCAACATTTCACATATTATCTGAGTTGTTTATGCATTGTCATGACCTGACACCCGAGAGACCTTGGGGTGATTTTCAGTATTTATTGTTGAAAATAACCTTTCAAGAGAGATAGAATATTGCATTTTGTCTGAGTTGT
The DNA here is from genome assembly GCA_007115665.2 of Sequoiadendron giganteum. NCBI lineage: Eukaryota > Viridiplantae > Streptophyta > Pinopsida > Cupressales > Cupressaceae > Sequoiadendron > Sequoiadendron giganteum. The sequence continues at coordinate 6,713,480 of CM021107.1, forward strand.
TGCTGTGCAGAAACTCCATCAACACTACCCTCCCCAGGTTTTCTTCCCTTTAGTTTTCCTGAACCAGTGCCTTCCATAATTCAAATTTTTATGAATTCTGAAAGGAGCAGAAACTTACTGTAACTTTCTTGCAGACTCAAGCTAGGTGAATACCTTAATTTCTCTGATGGCTCCTTTTCTCTTTTTCACTTTGAATTCCATGAGGCAATGATTTCAATTGATCATACCGTAATATGCAAAATCTCCTACGCTTCGTGGCACCATTAATGTTTTACTGAGACATGAATGCTACAAGTTTTTTTGAAATTCTCGTTGTCACATTAGGGCTCATATTGGCAAGACATTTCAAATCTCTAGCTGATCTGTTGCTTAACGTTCACCCATCCGCTAAGACATCTTGCAGTTTCCCTGACTTCACAAGTCTCCCCAATAGTTTCTTTCCTTTAGCTCTTTATATCACCACAATTTTCATCGAAACAGCTAGCGCTAAGATTTAATGAATCGGGCCAACAGTTCTTTACCCTACTCCGAGAGTATTTCATCTCACCGAGATGCTTGCTTTACCTATTTATGTCATCGAGACCAAGCAATTTTTTCTGTCGACAAAATAAAATTCATTGTGATGTTTCCTAGATCTCCTCGTGATGACATGTCTCTCTGATATGCCTCCTTTTTGGAAAGACAATGTGCATCGTCTTCTCGACATCCTTTATCTTTGTAAGCTTAGTTTTCGTCGGTGTAACCCAAGGGCTCGGTAAGACCTTCTGAACTTTCCCCGACATCATTTGTCTCACCGAGTGAGTTCTCCTAGTGTATAAATTTATTGGTATGACCCATCTGATGTCTCACTGATATTTTGAAGATATGTATATTATCATCAATGAGACCTACATCAACTTATGCTGATATTTTCATATGTCAATGTTTCAATGCTAGATGAAAATTATGGGGTTTTATGACAAAATTAAAACTGGTTTTGGGTAAAAATGATGTGAGGGTTATTATGTCTATATTATGAACTTTTTGGGAGGCTAATAATCATGAAGGGTGAATAAAATGGCCAAAATTTCATAGTTCCAACAATGGCTCCGTCTGGGGATGAATGATTGGGAGATCATTTTCAAGGATCCAGATCTCTGGGAGAGTAGACAAAACATTATGGATGACAGCAAGTGGAGATGAATAAAATGATCCTAAGCTACTGTACATGGAAAAGTATCAAATATGGATTTCCAGGATTGTCAATGTACTAGCAATTTCTTGTATCATTTACTTCCTATACTACTATGCATGGAGAGTTTTTATGAGAATTTTTTCTTCAAAAGTTGTCCATGAACTGGCAACTTTTTATCCTTTGTGACTTTTAAGAAAACAAATTCTTTAGAAATTTCCCATGTACAGGCAACTCCTGCTCTTCAGCACTCATATTTTTTAAATAATATGAATCCTCTCCTTGCTTGCTAATAATAACATAACGTCCTAACCACAGTGCCTCAAATTTTCCATGTTTTCCCTTCTCTTGGCATCTAGCGTTCCACATCAACACTAGATCATCCTTTTCAAATTTTTTACGTCTTGCTTTTTTGTCAAACAAATATTTCATTTGTGCTTGCAGTTTCATGTTCTAGTTTTGAGCTATTCTCTTTATTTCATCAAGTTTTGCAAGTTGCTCCATTCTCTCCTCCATTGGTTCAGGAACATCTATATCCTCTTGAAAAAATAAATTTGTACACTGGCAATAAATTTTACAGAGGCATCCTAGCTTGTGTTCCATAGACTAATTCATATGGGGATTTCCCAATTGCCTTTTTTATGGTAATTCTATCTACCCATACAACCAACCTTAACTTTCAATCCCAAGCTTTTTTTTTCTTATCGAGCATCCTTATTATGATTCTTAAAAGATTCTTGTTGCTAGATTTTGCTTGACCATTAGCTTGTGGATGATATGGGGCAGAATAAGAAACATTGATACCATATGTCTTACAAAACTCCTTGAATTCATCATAACTGAAACACATGCCATTATCTGTAATCACCCTCAATGGTGTACCGAATCTAGTAATAATGTTATCTATTAGAAATTTGATCACAACTTTACTTGTTGCTTGCTTGGTTGGGATTGCCTCCACCCATTTGGTGAAGTAATCAGTGGCCACTAGTATCCACCTATGTCCTCCACTTGATTTCTCTTGTATTTCCCCAATGAAATCAATCCCCCATTGGTGAAAAGGGGCTTCAACCTACATAGTTCTAAGTGGTAGAGCTCCCTCATACTTCATTTTCCCTAAGAAATTTTGTCATGCCTCACACTTCCTAACATATGAAAATGAATCATTGAAAACTTTTGGCCAGTAATAACATACCCTGAGGATTTTATGTATAGTTGTCTTTGTTGAATAATTTCCTCCATAGAATCCTTCATGCATTTCTTTTAGAACATGATCATCCTGTGATTCATTCAAACATAGCAGTAGCATTCCATCTCTGTTTTTCTAGAATAAATCTCCTTCTATAAATACATATTTAGAAGCATGAAGTTTTAAAGTTCTTTTTTGGTTATTACTGAGTCCTTCTAGACATTTTGTATTCCTAAGGTAATGCATAATTTCTGTGTACTAGAGTGTATGTTCAATACTTGCAACTGCATTTCCTTCTCCTTGTACATTACAGATTTGATTTGCCTCAATGTTTGTTTCTGCCATCAATTTAGCCAATCCTTGGCCTCTTACCAATTTAGTAATTGGTATCTCCATATCAAATTCCTGAATTTTGTTAATCCATTTGCACCTTTTCCCTATCACTTATGATTGTGTCAAGATGTCTTTGACTGCTGCGTGAGGGACATATGCAATTACTTTGGCTTTAACAAGATACGGCATGAAATATTTTGTGGCCTTTACCAGTGCAAAGGCTTGTTTTTCCATTATGTCATACTTCAATTCTGATCCCTGTAATGATTTACTAAAGAAAGATACAGGTTGCTCATGACAATCCTCATTTTTGTGTAACATGACAACAACTATTGTATGTAGGGAGGCAAATGAAAATATCTTAAAAGGTTTTGTGAAATCAAGAGATTTGAGGACAGGGGCTTCCTTAATGGCTCTTTTAGTGGATACAAAGGCTTCTAATGCTTCTAGGGTCCATTCAATCTTTTTCCCTTTCTTTAACATTTTTGATATGGGTTTGACAATCTCAGTAAAGTTAGATACAAATCTCCTAACAAAATTAATCTATCCAAAGAATGACTGGATGGCTTTCACATTTTTAGGGATAGGAATTTTATTTATAGCCTCAAGTCTCTCAGGATCTATCCTAACTCCCTCTTTTGATACAATATGTCCTAAGAGCTTCCCCTCTGTAACAACAAAATGACATTTCTTAGGGTTCAAACTAATGCCATATTCTAAAGCTTTAATGAGTATTTTTTCAAGGTGCCCTATATGATCTTCAGCCTTTTTTGAGTAAGTCGTGAGGTCATCTTGATACACCACCATTATAGCATTGATCAAATCAGAAAATGCTAATTCCATAGCCGTTTGAAAGGTTGCTCCTGTATTGGTGAGACCAAAAGGCATTATCACATATACATATGTTCCCCATGGGGTTGTGAAACCTATTTTATATTGCTCACATTCCTTGACCTTAACTTGGTTATAACCAGAAAAACCATCCATCATAGACAATAACTCACATCCAATTACCTTATGCAATATGGCTTCCATGTTAGGTAGTGGGTAGTTATCTTTAAGAGATGCTACATTTAAATTTCTGAAATCTACACATAGTCTTATATCTCTATTTTTCTTTCTAACAGGGACAAGGTTTGATACCCATGTTGAGTGCCTCACAGGTTTGATAATACCTCCATCTATGAGCTTGGTCAATTCTTCCTACATTTTTGGTTCCAGAGTGGGGTTAATGGGCCTTTGTTTCTGTCTAAATGGTTTTGCATCTACTTTCAATGGAATCTCATGCTGAAACAAATCCTCCCTATATGCCTTGACGTCTTCATAAGACCATGCGAACACATTTTTATATTTTCTTAACAATGAAATCAGCATTCTTCGGATAGTAGGGCTTATCTTTTTTCCAATATATACCTTCCTTGGTGATAGTTCGGTCCCCAAGTTTACTTCTTCAATATCTTCCCTTTTGACTAGTGTTTGTTTCATAAGGGATCGATCACTTCCATCGTACACTCTTTCCAAAGCTACCAACCCCTTGGGAAGTTTATTATTTTTGAGTTGCAAGACCTTCTTTCCAAACACTATCTCTTCTCCATTTATTTCTTCCACAAAGGCATTGAAATCAATTTCTTGAGCCTCATACTGGTCTATACACTGAAGGAATTTCAAAAGGTCAGTGTCATCATGAAAAACCTACCAACTATATACATTGTCGGGTACTATAGGTCTTGTTTTGAATTCCACTTGGGAAAATCCTGCTAATGTGATATCATCTTGTTTTAATGCTACATTTGCTAAAAAATCTTCCATTATGTTCTTTGATCTATCCACCCATTCAATGGAAAAAGCATCAAATAGTTCAATTGTATCCCATATTGCATTTCTGTATTGTTTCCGTCTTTTATTTTTTTCTACATATTTTGATCTGATCTGAGATACAACTAGTTTTGAATCTCCAAAAACTATTAAGATTTTGATCTTGTGTTTAACAGCTAAATTCAAACCAGTCAACAAAGCTTCATATTCCGCTACATTGTTTTTACATTCAAATGCTAATAAAAGTGAATATTTATAAGTTGAACCATCAGGAGATATATAAACTATACCAGCTCCATTACCCTCTTGGCTGCAAGCTCCATCGAAATACATTTTCCATATTCCTAGTTGATTTTCAAAACTATTTTGATCAATTGGATCTTTGCTTTCCAACTCAGGTTGAGATAGTTCCACTCTAAAACTTCCCAGATCAACATCACAGAAACAATTTAGTGGCTCTTGAGGAGCATATTCAACAACTTGATTTACTCTTGGTTCTCTATACAATTTTACCTCTTCTCCATTCACTGGTATGGTGGCATATGACAAGCCAAACTGTACATTGCCTCTTACTATAGTAGTCCACTATCTCGATAGAAGCATCCCAAACTGGGGTGGTGTGTCAATTACAGTTATGTCAATAGTGTAAGAGGCTTGTGGGTAAGTTGCCAACCTGACTTCTACATTTTTCATGATTCCCATAACCAGGACAGGCTTGCTATCCATGGCATAGAATTTACCTCCCTCCACATCTATCCATAAACCAAGCTGCTTCATTACCCCTATTGGCATAATACTCATAGAAGCACCCGAGTCTATCATGCAATTTTTTACTAGTTTTCCACTTATGAGTAAAGTGGTGAAAAATGGGTCAATTTGTGGTGTGTTCATTAGGTAGGCTTCTAGGATTTTTACCTCCTTCCTTTTATTATTTATCTCTGAGAGCTCTTGGTTCCCAGGGCTTATATTTTGATTTCCTTTAGAAATTAGTTGTATGGTACTTTCCCTATATTCTTTGCCTTTCATCATTTCAATTAATGGCACAGACATTTTCAATTGAGATAGATCTTGTATGAAATCAAAGGATGTACCTTCAGCTCTGATTGCCCTTTTAGGTTCAGTGCATTCTCCTTTATTTTCTTCCTTTTCCCTTTTTGATGTTTGATCTGGCTTTTGCTTTTCAATGGGAGATTTCTCACTTTCTTCCTTAGGGGGTTCTTTATGTTCCCTTTTATTTGGTTGCTTATCATCAGTCCCTTTTGATGTCTTGCTCGATGCCTTTTTATTTTTTATAAATATCCCCCTTGGGACACCCTCATCTTTATTCACCGTTCTGTTTCTCAAATGATATTTGCTTCTGGCTTCTTCTACTACTGCAATTGTCAATCTTTTAATCTCCTCCTCACTTGGTCTTCTTATAATGCATCTATTAGCCTGACTTGATGCAACAAGGGAATTTTTCTCATTATCACTTGCTTCATGGTAAAAAAAAACAGGATGCTCTGCCATGTGAATGTTGTATTTTTGGTGATCAACATTGTATTCATATCCCTCCTCCTCAGAAGATGCATACTCTGGCTCCACAGGGTTAAGAGTGTGGGAAGTTAGGTAGAAATTTTGGTCTTCACCATCATCATCTTCATGTGTATCTTCCTCTAGTATTGACTAAGCTGTTACACAATGTTCTGGGGAATGTGGTGCATAACAGACTGAGCACCATGGACTCTTATCTACCATATATGCTCCCTTTATTTTTAGTGGATCTGGTGTTTCCTTATTCCTTGGCCTATCACCTACCAGTTTCCCATCCTTCCAATTGGTATTATAAGGCATGTCATGCAGCCTTGGTCTCTCATTCCTATATGTGTTATCTTGTCTATTTAGGGGAACATATTGGGGAACTCTAGGGTTTTCCCTCTTAGAAAACATCCCTGCAGCTTTTATGTTATTCTCATTAGTTAAGGCTATCTTTTGGGCCTCAGCCAGATTCCTAGGACCTCTATTTCTTAATTCATATCCTGTCTTGGGGTCAAAGGCCTTCAAATAGATACTCAAGGCAGCAGGATCAGCCAACTTGGATGCCTGAGGTATTTTATTGTGTAATTTAACAAACCTTTGGTTAAAATCAAAGGCTGACTCATTCTGATGTTTTTGAATTGTCACTAACTCATGTAATGCAAAATATGATGCACACTTATTTCCATATTGTTGAAGAAACTGGTCATGAAATACTTGAATGGAATAAATGGATGTTGTTGGTAAACTATTGAACCAATCCCTAGCATCCTCAATCAATGACATCATGAATATCCTCATTTGTACATCCTCATACTGCATGTCTAAGTCCTGAATGACTGCCTTAAAATTTCTCAGATGTTCCTCAACTATAACTGCATTATTCCCTGTGAATATAGGGACTAAGTTCCTCCAATTGTTATCCAGGGGGTAAGGATAGATTTGAAACCCAGCAAGATCAAATTGTCTAATCATAGTTGTGCATTGTGGGGGGGGATTTTGAAAATGTTGGTGTTGGTAGAGTGGGTTGTTGTTTTCCATACATTGTGGGCCTTGTGGGCCTTGTGGGGGTGCATATTTTTGATGAGGGGGTGGTTGAATATTTCGGTGTTTTGGTGGAGCATTAGTGTTCCTATATTGATTTCTAGGCTGATTTTGGTGGGCTTGAGGGGAACTTGGTGGCTTCATATTATTTCTTTTATGGGGGGGTGTATATTTGGGTGATTCGGTTACTGATATTTTGTTTTGAGCCTTGTGTAACTTCATCTTTCTCAATTCTTCCATTGCTTGAAGTTGTTGCTCATACTCAACCCTCAATCTTTCTGCATTTTGCCTCATTTGTTCCCACTGTGTATCTTCTTCATCTTGTGTCGTAAATTCATGGTTTTCTTCGAATGTCTCATACTCAAGACCTCCCTCATAGAGTGTTGTTGTTTGTTTATCTTCATATTCTCTCCTTTTTCTAGATTCAAATTCAGCCATGTGCTCATCAACTTTCCCAAGATCTATTTGGTGAAAAGGATTTCTCTTCCCTTCAGGAGTATGGAGCTCTTTAGATGAGCTCTCTTCGTTTGCAAGTGTATCATATGAATTGTGTGTTTCCAGCAACAACATTGATGCTTTTTTTTTGTTATTGTGTCCAATTCATTAAAGACTTTCTTGATCTGATTGTTTTTGTAATTTGACTTTCCTTTATTATCATGACCCTCCCCCTCCTTGTACAAAGATCTCCTTCCTTGCATGTTGTGAGAAACTATGATGATCTGAACTCTAGGTTAATTCCTTTTTGATTTGTATTTTATTGTATCACTTTCAATGTTTTTGTTCAGTTAGAGTCGCCACCCACTTTTTTCTAAAAGTGAGAAAATATTTTGTCGTTATCTTACCCAACGGATTCAATTTCTTTAAAATTCCAATTATTGTTCTCTCTAGTAACTTTATATGGAAAGGTTGTCTACTACTAGACAACTCTCTAGTTTCTTCCCCAATAGAGTCGCCATTTTGTTGGGTCTCAGAAACGATGGTTGAATGTACCAAAAGAGGTTGCCACACTCTCACTACATTTTTGGTCGACTAACAAGGCCAACCAATATGGTTGAACCCTCTACTCTTAAGGCTCTGCTAAACCTAGGCAGGTGCACCTATATGAGTAACATAGATTTTGAATTTATGTTTCCTACTTGATCCAACTATCCACAAATGGCAATTTAATAGTGGAAATATATGATCCTAATTTGGTACAAATTGTATATGCAATATCAAGGTATATGAATTAATATTCTTAATTAAGAGATGTCAAATTGAAATGGATAAAACTAATGTAATGAAAGTAAGGGAGACCAGTGCCTTATTGGGTAAAAATGGATTCAAAATGAAAGTTTTAGATAAATGACCCCTATCTGGTAGGGATTCTAATTATTTGGCATATGATATTTAGTCTATAACTTGTATAAACATGCAGGAATGTAATTGTCAAACTCTTCTTCATGATCCAAATGATAATTCCAGATTACTGTGAATGACTTGAAGGAATTAATCTTTACTTGAAAGAACCAACCAATCACACCACACAAATACAACAAATGTGTACTGATAAACTCAAAATATACTTGATATGTCAATTTAAATAACAAATAAATATCAACCTTGGAGACAACTTGATAATATTTCAGTTAACTTTAACAAATAATTGATACCAGAATAGTACCACAATATCAAATTTATTTCATTTGATCCTTCAAAATTTATACATGCATCGTAGTCTCCTTGAATATCATCCAGAAAATATAATGCTTACATTGATTTGTCCTCTTCTAAAATCTCCCCTTTTTAATTTATCCAATAACTAATATTTATACATTAGTTTGCAAAGTGATGTACCTTTTCAAAAATTCTAAAGCATAAAATTTTTTAACAAATTCTCCATTTAAATAATTTTTGTTAAGCCATAAATGGACTGCAAACATATGCTTCGTATAATCCTGGCACTCATGAGTTTCAGCATCCCCCAACGCATCATGCATCACAATCTCCATCATTATCATTCGCTCATTTTGCTCACATGCTTCATCCAATGTCACATCCTCCATAGTGGTTGCTTTCAACATCTCTTGGAGTATTTTTTTGCACTCCCTTTTCCACGTAGTCGCTTGTTTCATTTTCCCTTCATCATCACATAACTTGGTCAATCTATCTTCGGCAGCCTCTATCAATCCCTGCATATCTCCTTGCAACTCCTCAAAGAAATCCTTGTGTTTGTCCATGATACAGTTGGCATTTTCAATCTCTTCATTACTAGGAATGTCATTCTGTTCCAATTCCTCAATATTTTCCTGAATTTTTTTGTCCACTCCCCTGTGTTCCTTTATTGCGTCCACAAATTGTGAATGTTTTCCCCAGAGCCTATTTAACCAAGTGGTTAGAACAACCTACCTTCTTTTGATTATTGCAGCAAGTCCATCTATTTTTCCTTGAGAATATGCAGTTGACCCTTCCCAATGATCCCTTTTCTGTGAACTATCACCTTGGGTGAGCATCCTTGTTGGTTCTATTATAGCACCTACCAATTCTTTCAATCCTTCATTTTCTCTCAAAATCCTCTCATTACCATTTTCATACATCTCCCTTTCCCTTATCAATGGTTGAATTTGAGCCTTATTTAACTTGGCTATATTTATCCCAATATTAGCAGTTGCTACAGGATCAACCTCCCCAGCCTTCAGGGTCATGACATGTCCAAATGCCTTTTCAGTATCAATAACAATTGATTTTTGTGAGGAGGATACAAGGCCCAAATGATTAATATCTCATCATCAAGGTTGTATCTTGATCCTGTGTATACCTCTGTCACCTTCTCTATACTTAGCTTGTGGGTGGCATTGCTATCTTTTAAGAAACTATCAAAAACTAATGCAGAGTTTATATCCAAACCAGGAAAAATCGTAACACTTTCCTTTTCTAGCAGCTCCCTTCCCTTTTCACGGGTCATGTTAATCATCTCTTTGTCTACTTCATCTTTTAAGCTTTTCAACAGTTGATCCTCATTTCCTGGAGTAACATTGTCAACCTGTCCCCTTATCTCTTTTCCTTTTTGCTTATATAAAAATGTCTTAAACTCCGAGGTCTTTATAAATTCATTATCAGATATGGAAGACCTATAGTCTTCATGCCTTGTATCTACATCCATGGTTTCCTCAACATTAGTTTCTCTGTCAACATAGGTATAGTCTTGAGTCTTCATTCTTGAAACTTTTCCAAATGAGCCTTGTGGCATGTCTGCTTCTGATATCCCCTTAATGGAGGATAACAATTCAGCATCCATCAACTCCTGATTATGTTTTTCAATCACAATTTTGGCTTCCTCTGCCTCTAGGTTTTTTATTATGTCATTAGATTTATAGGGCACATGATGGTACCCTCCGAATTTTATCGTTTATCTAGTGGAGTGGATATACCCTTCTGGATCAAAGTTTTTTCTCACTGGTGCTCTTCTCATGTTATAGTGCAGCAATTTATCCATAATCAAATCATAACCTTCCTTCACTAATACAGTGAAATCACTAAAACACAATGTGTTGGGCATAAAGGCTTGTTTCCCATATGAACTTAGGTTCATAACACTAGAGTAATCCATTTGCCTAACAATTTCTAGGTATGCAATCCTATCCGAGACAGTTCTGGGTAGAATGAAAGGTGTGTCTTCAAAGCCATAAACCCTAATCATTGTAGCATTCTCTAAGCAATACCAATCCCCCCAGTTGTCATTAATTGGTCCATTGCAATCTCTAGGCCTAGGAAATATTTTCATTTCTTTAGATAAAGAAAAATCACAAGGATGGTTGAAAAATATATACAAGGGTTTCACATAGAATTCCTCAAAATGTAGGAAATTTGAATTGGCAAACCTGTTGTCCCAAACAGTAGTCCATAATTGAACAGGCAATGACCTACCTTCCTTGTCGGATTGTGAAATCCTTAGCTCCTGGGGCCATAAACCCAACTCTTGTCAAAATTACAACACTAAATGCATCAGTAGTGAGTAATTTCTAAGATGGAGAACCGAAGCACCACTCTTTATCACCATCAAACCTGCATCCATCTGCTTAAAAATATGTGCAGCATAGTCAAATGATCTAGAATTGTGATACTGGGTGTCTACAGCAATTACCAAGGGCACAAATACCATATGCTCAAGTACCTCCATCCCTAATACCTGTCCCACTGAGTAGTAAGTGTATTTGAGGTAAGGTTCGAAGAGATCGACATGAAAGGGTGGCCCCTCATTGTCCTCCATTGGAATAGACTTTCCATGACACCTAATTATGTGCAAAGGTAACCTCCACCCTTTATAAATGGTGTCCATCCTTCTAAACTCACTGTCGAGCTCCTCACTTACCACTTTCTCACTGCATATTCCTTTCATCCCGAAAACCTCAGTAATTGCGTTCTTAGATACATGTTTCAACGGGTTCCCTCACAAATCACATATAGCCTTGCTTTTTGGGTCATAGTGTCCAGTTAGCATCTTCACCAGTTCAACATCAACAAAAATTTTAGGGCACACCAATGTCCCTAAATTAAGCCTCCATAGATTGTACACTGTCTCAAAGCGATTTCTCCTGTGATAGTGGAAAATGAATAACTCATAGCCCCTAATCGGAGTTCAAACATCCCCTATAAATTTGCATTTGTCATCTAATTTGTCAACCTCTACTTTGAGTTGTGCAGAACACCTAGCTCTAGGTCCAGAACTAGGTAACTGGTCTATGAGGTCCTGATTCAGCTTCCTTTCAGTACCTTCTGGTTGCAATTCAATCTTTTTCTTTTTTGCTTTTGATTGGCTACCCTCCTCGGGTTTTCTTCCCTTTAGTTTTCCTGAACCAGTGCCTTCCATAATATAATTTTTTATGAATTCTGAAAGGAGGAGAAACTTACTATAACTTTCTTGCAAACTCAAGCTAGGTGAATGCCTTAATTTCTTTTCTGGCTCCTTTGCTCTTTTTCTCTTTGAATTCCATGAGGCAATGATTTGAATTGATCATACCTTGATATGCAAAATCTCCTACACTTCATGGCGCCATTAATGTTTTACTGAGACATGAATGCTACAAGTTTTTTCAAAATTCTTGATGTCACATCAAGGCTCATATCGGCAAGACATTTCAAATCTCTAGCTGATCCACTTGCTCAACATTCACCCATCCACTAAGACGTCTTGTAGTTTCCCTAACTTCACAAGTCTCCCCGATAGTTTCTTTCCTTTAGCTCTTTATATCCCCACAATTTTCATCGAAACAACTATCATTCAGACTTAATGAATTGGGCCAACAGTTCTTTACACTACTCAAAGAGTATTTCATCCCACTGAGATGCTTGCTTTACCTATTTATGTCGCCGAGACCAAGTAATTTGTTCTACTGACAAAATAAAATTTGTTGTGATGTTTCTTAGATCTCCCCACGATGATATGTCTCTCTGATATGCCTCCTTTTCAGCAAGACAACGTGCATCATCTTCTCGACATCCTTTATCTTCGTAAGCTTTGTTTTCGTCGGTGTAACCTGAGGGGTCGGTAAGACCTAAACTTTCCCCGGCATCATTTGTCTCACCAAGTGAGTTCTCCTAGTGTATAACTTTATCAGTATGACCCATCTAATGTCTCGCCGATATTTTGAAGATATGTATATTATCATCGATGAGACCTGCATCAACTTATGTCGATATTTTCATATGTCAATGTTTCAATGCTAGATGAAAATTATGGGGTTTTATGACAAAATTAAAACCAATTTTGGGTAAAAATTCTATGTGAGGGTTATTATGTCTATATCATGAACTTTTTGGGATGCTAATAATCATGAACGGTGAATAAAATGGCCAAAATTTCATAGTTCCAACAACCCATTTGGCTAGCCTACCCATTAAGGTAGCTTTTCTCAAGAGGTACTTTAAAGGATCAATTTTTTCCACAAATTTAACTATGTGGGCTAACATATAGTACCACAGCTTTTGGGAATCACACACTACTTCTAAACAAGAATTTTAAATAAAAGTGTAGTTGAGCTCATGACTTGTTAGGGTCCTGCTAATGTAGTATACAAGTCACTCTTTTTTTGTTCTATCCTCTTGTGCCAACAATGTCCCCAAGGATACTTATGTGTCTAAAATGTAAAGTATAAGCGGCTATTCTGGTACTGGTGGAACCAAGACTGGTGGACTCATCAGATATTGCTTGATTTTATTGAATGTCACTTCAGACTTTTCTTCCCATTTAAAAGGAACATTTTTGTGCAAGTGATGCGTAAAATGCATACTCTTGTATGCTAGTTGTGCAATGAACCTTATGATAGATTGTAGTCATCCCTGCAATTATCAAAGCTGACTAGTATTTCTTGGTGGTGGCATCTCCATGATGGATTTTATTTTCATTGGATCTACCTCTATTCCTTTTTATAAAATAATATATCCTAAAATCTTTCCATATTTAACTCGAAAGACACTTCTTTGGATTGAGTCTAACCTTGAATTTCTCCATTCTGAAAAAGATTTTAGATAGGATTTCCAGATGTTCTTACCTTGTGTCATAGCTCGTTCATAGGTTGCACCTATATTTTTTAGTCTGAATGGCATCACATTCCAACAATAGGTACCCCAGGGACATGTAAAATCATTCTTGTCTTGATCCTCAAGTGCGATCTTGATCTGATTATATCCTAAGAATCCATCCATAAGTGAATATATGACGTGTCTAGCTGTCAGGTCCACAATTGTGTCAATGCTAGGGAGAGGAAAATCATCTTTCAGACATGCTTTATTCAAATCCCAAAAATCTGTACAAATTATAATACACCCATCTAGTTTTGACACTAGTACAATGTTAGAGATCCATTATGCATCGTCAATGGACCGAATGAACCCTACATCTAATAATTTCTTCAATTCCTCTTTGACCAACAATTTGACATGTAGGTGCATCTTTCTAAGTTTTTTATTTACTGGTTTTTCCCTCGACATTATAGACAAATGATGCATGATGAGATTAGGATCCAATCCAGGCATATTTGCATATGACCAAACAAATTTGATTTGATTGGATTTCAAGAATTCTGTGAACTTTGGTATCTCTTCCTCTATTAATGAAGCAGCAATTTGTAGGATCTTTGGTTCTTCTACAATGTCTATGTTGATTGTTTCCCTTGGCTCGATCAAAATAGAAGATCTTTCTTGGTAGTGTTCTGGGAGAGTGTCGAGTTTCTCATCCTTCAATTCCTTTGAAAGGTTTTTACCATCGAATACACTCTTTTTTTTTCCTTTTTCATGATCTAACACTGTTGTTTTTCAGTTTCCACTGTTAGATTGATCTTTTATATTATTGATTTTGCAGCTAAGAAACTTGGCACTCTCCTGATTGAAATCTTGATCATGAGATACGCTGGTGGATTCTTTTTTAGGATTGGAAGAGAAAAGGAAACTTACAATGGCTTCATCATCTTGGAATATAGGGATATCAATAGGCTCAGTTTGATCCCAATCAATAAGTTCAGGATGGATTAAAGGAAAAGGATCATCTGGTTGAGTGAGGTCAAGGGTTGTTTAGGTCATGACATAGACATAGTTAACATTCTCGCTATATGGAAGGTCTATGATTGTATCCTCCTATCAATTATCAATCTTGTTTTGAACCAAAATTTCCTCGCTTGAGTCATGGTAATCTTGAAGTACATAATCAAGTGGCTGAGTCCTTAAAATTTCTCCTTGTGTAAGTATGGGTGTATATTTTTGTATGACATCAACCTTTTTATCTCTCCAAAATTCATCATGATAAATTGTATCCCATTCATATTCATTTGAATCAGTGTCGGAGTTATCCTACAATCTAAGAATTTTCAAAGCTATTTTTTCATGGGATTTCTTTAAATTTGCTTCTTTTGTATCTTCACCATACCCAAGTCTTGTTTTATCCTTTGGATGTGTTACTATAGGTTGAATGGGCTCTATGATTCCTTCCTTTCTTTTACCTATGGGACTAATTCCTTAATAGCCCATCCTTTGCATTATAGTATAGCCTTTACCATATTGTTCTATAGGAAATTTGATCTATTGAGCAGATTCATCTTCATCCTTATATAGCCACTTGAGAATGTCTCTATCTTCATCTTCATCTTCTTGAGTATTAGATTTGATAAATTTTTCATCAAACATTGTGATGGGTACTGAAGATTGTGCTCTTGATGTGGAGGTTGTTGCAACTTGTTGCTTGGATATTATGGGTTGGCCATATGATCATGGAGAGATAGGTAAGTTATGGAGATATAATGAATATTCTCGCACCCCTTTGTCCTTTAATTGAATTTTTTTTCTAAATTTTGTTATCAAATCCTTTGATTGGTCATTATGATTTGAAGGGGAAACAACAAGAGCTTCTTTGTTATGCGGTACAAAATTTTCTTGGGTTTCTCTGAGATTAGAAAAAATTTGGTTGTTTTTGTGATCTACTAGTATAGTTATCTCTTGTCTGTCATCAGGAAGTTTGAGGCATTAATGATACGTTGATGGTACTTCTTTCATCTTGTGGATCGAAGGACAACCCAAAAATATGTTGTAATAAATGTCTCAATCCAAAAATCTGCATAAAGTACTCTTTATAATAGGACCCACTCTAATAGGCAACATGATAAGACCCTTGGAAGCTTTCTCTTCATCATCATATGCTTTAATTGTTATCTTCCTTCATGGGTCAATAGAATCTTCTGAAAATCCTAAGGCAAGGACTAGCTTTAAAGTAAAAATATTCAAGGCGGCTCCTCCATCTATTAAGACACACTTATTTAGAGTTTCATGGACCATGAGTTCCAGATAAAGTGAGGAGTTGTATTAATGAGACATAGAGGCATTGACCTTTTTGGAAAATTATAGGCAAGTGGGTGAGGACAAGTGTCGCACCATGGCTTGAAACTTGTTAATATCCAAATTGGTGGATATAGTTGTGTTGATGGGATCCTTCTCTAAAATATCTTGATGTGCTGGGGATATCTTGAGAATCTCTAAGATAGAGATTCTAGCCTATATTTTATGCAATTGATCAACTAAATTATATTGACTTGCAGGAGGGATAGTTGTTTTGGATGAGCTCCCTTTTAAGATAACTTTAGCTTGTCCCCTCATTGTCACATTGACTTGTTGATATTCTCATTTTTCCTTGACTTTGATAACATTAACCTCCTAGTCATCCATGTAAATGTGGTTGATTGTGGTATCATAGACATGGTTTACATTTTTGCCTTTGTCACTTGAAGATTTTTCTTTTCGATAGTTTGGAAGAGGGTCCTTAAATGCTTGATGATCTTCATTGGCATGATGTCACTCAATTGTTACTATGCCAGACTAAATTTTTCAATCCTTGATAATTATTTTTCCTATGTCCCTTGCATCTATGGTAGTCACAATAATTTGACTCATTCCATGATGGTGATTTGACTTGTGGCTCATAATCTCTTTGAGGTGGTAAAGTGATGGCCTTCTTATCCATAATCTCTTTGAAATTTGACTCAAGAGATTGGCCTAAAGGAGTAAAACTTTGTCGATTTGAAAAAAATTGTGACTTGGGAAAATTTACATTTTGAGTATTTCTGAGATTATTGTTGAAGTTACCATGATTATTGCTATTGTTCTGATTGGTCATATTTCCTTGATTGGTGTTACTATTGCCTTGATTGGTTTAATTTTCTTGATTGGTGTTATTGTGTAGGGTACCTGATAGATTGAAGATGGATGGTTTTTCTTTCATATTGTTTCCATCTACCACACCATCATTGACAACATTCATGTTTCTAGTCCAAAATCTTGATTTGTCATTGTTGTTGTTATGATTGTATGAATTTGGACTATCTTTTTCAAGTTTAATCCCTTCTCTCTTGACTAAGGATCCTTCAATAGTGATTTCATTCTCAATAAACTTCTCAAAATATGGAGGAAAATTAAGGTTGAGCCTATAACTCATTTCTTGACCAAGGTTGTTAATAAATATATCCATCTTTTCCTTTTTAGGAACTGGACAGGAATATCGTGTGAATAATAATATCCATCTTTGTGGGAATGTGATGAATGGTTTTCCAGTCCTTTTCTTTTCTTTACATAGATCAAGCATAGTTATTTGATGTTGAATGTTGTAGGAGTATTGGGATATAAATTTGTTGATCAAATCCTCAAATGTTCTGATAGGTGAAGTGATTTTAGAGAGCCATTCCATGGATTATCGACCTAAACTTCATGGGAACAATCTCATCAAGTATGTTTCCTCATGTGAAAATTCAAGGACCGTGTTTCTAAATTCCCTCACGTGGTCGATAGGATTCATTTTCCAATTGTATCTATTGAATTTTGGAATTTTGCAATGCTTGCGAAATGGGATCATGTTGAGATTTCTATCAAAAGGATATGGACAAATATCCTCCAAAGCATACTTCTTAGTTGTGCCCTCTTGTATTTACTTGATTTTCCCTTCTAGTGCTCCTATTTTTTGTATAAGAGAACTAAGATCGTTTAAGGGAGTTTCAATATTTTTAGGAACGTCTTTAGTTTTCTCGGTATCACAGTCAGAGGGCAATTTAGCACCTTGATTTTCCAATAAAAGAGAGTATCTTTCTTTATTTCACTCTAAGATATTTTCCATAACTATATGAAACTGTGGATCTTGTTTAGCTTCTTGAATCATTTCATCAGTTATTTCATCATTTGAACTATTTCCATGAAGACTATGAAAATTATTTTCTTCCCTATCAACCATTTTACAAAGTGGGTTCTCTCTTTTTAGAGACCTTGTGACAACAAGAATATACTTGTATAAATTTTTTACTAAACTTAGATCACAAAGGGGAGTGCAATTTGTTGGATAATTGATGCCTTAGCAAAATAGGATGATGGATCCTATTGATATGACTAAGGAATTTCTGATTTTCAGATTTGTTTCCTTGGATGAAGGATGGTAGATCCTGTTATGGAATTTAAACTGGAAATCAGAAATTGATTTGAAATTGATGCACTGTAAGATTTTTTGATCTTAGTTTGAAAAATGATGATATTTTGCAAAACAAAAATCCTAATGTTTCCAAGTTTTCTCTATTGTAACAACTGATTTGGATGGTTGGAATATTGTATTGTTGGTTGTGGAATGTAAGAATGACAAATGGGTTGACTATGATTATGCCTTTGTGAAAAAAAAAATCATTGATAATAAGCTTGTGAATATAAAAGCTCTAAAGAAAAATAATTAGTATATCCTCTATCAAAGTCATGATATCTATGGATGAAATTTTGATAGTCAAGAAAGACCTTCGTACTTTGATACAAAAAGTGTCTCCTTTTCAAAATTTTCTTGTAGCTAAGTTGCTTCTTTGGTTTCTTGATTCTTTTAGCAAGGGATTTCTTGACAAATGTTGTTGATTTAAAATCCCTTAACATAAATTCCACAGTTTCATTCTTCAAATTCTTATGTTTTTTGGATTCAAAAGTTCATCATTAACACCACAACCCACATCTTAGAACTAAATCGACTCGCACAGCCTTGTCACCCCCTAGAGGGAGCCCATGTTTTTGTCTTTTCCAGGTCTTAACCAAAGTGGAATGAAATGGTCATGGATCCTTGGTAGTTATATGATTAGTATCTTGGGGGAAGATTCTTCCCTCCCCTTGCACTATGAATGTTAGGATGTTCAGAAACTGACAAGCTTGGCCACTACACTTAAGGTGTTTAGTAAGGGTTTTCATTTGGTGTGGCAATGATAAGCTCCCTCGAGAGGTCTCCCTACCTTTAGAACAAAGTTTTTGGGGATGAATATCATATACACACTACCATCAAGTAGATTTTCATCAATAACTCGCTTTTGATTATAGTGGGTTGGAAACTTGGCTTTAGTTGTTCTCACTTAGGTGGTTCCCATGGTGTGAGTACGTTTTCCCACTATGAAAGACCTTCTAAAAAGGATTTACTAAAGAAAGAAATTGCATGAAATGAAAAGATGAGTTTTTCATTTTGATCACCCAGTAAAGGGGAGAGCATAGGCCTATCACTATCTAATCACAACAAACAATGTTTAGTTTTAAAGCCCAAATGATGATTTTCTATTCTACGTGAAGATATTGCTTCACAAAAGACATGATTTTCATTTAAACTAAGATAGAAATGTATGATGACTACCCTAGGATTGGTGTATTTTAATCCAAAAGGATACCCTAGGATTCATTCATTTTAATCCTAAAACAACAATAAAACCACTGGTCACAATCATGTCGGTTCTAGACAACAAATTATACAAATTAAAAATGTGATAGAATAGAGTTCATATGTGCTACACAAACAACCATATGTGTTGGAGAATCTGTCATATGCATTGGAGAATCAGTCATATGCACTAGAGAATCAGTCATATGCACTAGAGAATCTGTCATATGCGTTAGAGAATCAGTCATATGCACTAAAATGGTCTTCAAATGTACTAGAAGAACAATCATATGTGCCAAAACAGTCTTCAAATATGCTAGAACGGGTATTATATGCGCTAATTTGTGTCTCCAGTCGTGACCTGCCAAAAAATGTGCAATAAATGAAACTAGAACAATGCAAGACTCATTCTAACAAACCTAGATGACATTAGAAATGAATCTTAGTGACATGCAAACCTTCCTTAGGCTGAAGATAGAGGGAAAATGGAAGATGGGACCACTTTGAAAACAAGTATTTAGATTAATTTGATGGTTAGTTGCATCTCTTCAACCTTGATTTCTCCACGATTCTCCATAGAAATTCATGATCAACCCTTTGAAATGTGAGATATTGAGTGATAAGTGAGCTTGAAGACCTACAAAAAACCCTAGTTCACTGCCCTAAGCTTCAACTTTACTATAGAAAGAATAATGAGTCTTCTTGTGGAATATTTTTAACACTTCATTCTATAGTTTTCTTGTGAAAATTGAGTAAAAGTTTCTAAAAATGACCTAAAAACATGTATTTATAAGCAACAATACCTAGTTGTCGGTTATTTTGACCTAAGAGGCTAGCACCCATTGGGAATTTTTATCAAGTCAGAGATTTTTCCACTCAAAAATGTAAATAACCCTAAAAGGGACTAAGTCACCACCTTGGGTGACTTAGTCCCACTAGGGGTTTTTGAGGTGGCATTTGTGATAATTGAGTGATTTTAATGTTGTTTTTCAGGACTTGTATGCTTTCTTAGGTAAAATAGGCCTCAAAGTCAAAGATAACAAGTCTTAGGGGCCTATAAATATAGTTTTAGGAGGGTGATTGATGTAAGGGTGTCTAAAGTAGGACCAAATTAAGCACCAAATTATCCTTTTCTTCAAAGGTATACAATTTTTGGTGAACAACTCCAAAATCTCTCAAAAAACACCTTTTATCACTTTACCCAAATAGAACCAAGCTGGTATACAACTTCTACAAACATGTTTCAAGCAACAATCCAGACTTGTATATGTTCTTTTCTGGTCAAAACCATGGTCTTTTCACGATAACAAACCTATCTAAAATATTGGGTCTTTAGGATTTGCAAACTTTAGAGGTCTAGCATTTTTCTCACTACCTTGGTCTTATCAAATAAAGGTTCACTCTAGGTCAACATTGGGTCAAATATTTCATCCATGCCTTCATCAAATGCATCCTTCACTTCACTACACTTTACAAAAAAATTGAATACACCAACACTTTTTGACTTAAACATCTATCAAACAAACCCCTAACTTGGCTACTTTGTATGTGAAATGTATCCTTTTCCATGCATTTTTTTAAGTTAGTTATCATCTTTGAACTGATTTATCTTGAGGGTCACAAGTCTACCCTAAAGATTTCCAAGTTCATCAACATCCTTTATCAAACATCAAACATCAAACTCTTAAGTCAAAAGTATTGTCCCAAAACATTTGCAAATATCACTTTACATATCATCCATCTCTTCATCCCTTATTATCATCATTTCTCCCAAATGACTTAGAGCATCCCTTTTACCTAGGTTTGAGTAAACTAGTGAGTTCAAACATTACAAATATCAACACAACTCTCCCATAGGTGGCCCAAAATTTATGGTAAAGACAAGATCAAAACACAAGAGAATCATGGATAAAACCAAAGTCACATTCACCTCAAGTGATCCCAATCCTTTAGAATTCAATCTGAGAAGTCAAGCTACCCCATCACAACAACCCTCATCTCCATCAGGACCATATGAGATTGAATACATTACAAACAACACATTTGGACTTACTAAGGAAGAAATAATGGAGTACAAACAAGAACATCAAGCCTTAGGAAGTGTTGCTCTGATTTCCCCATCTTTTTTTGTGTAACCTTTGACACAAGACTTAATGACTCCATCACTAGGGCTAAGTCAAACACCCACTCCTAGTCTTCCAACTAGTCTTGCCAAGTACTTTGGTCTAACTCTTCCATTTGAAAGCAATAGGCTTGTGGGTACTCTCAACACTAATACATCCACTACTTGGACACCAACATTTGGCACTTCTACCATTCCCAAACACCCCCAATACCAACATCAACCACTTAAACTTCATGAATCTATGACAACATCAACAAATTGAGGGTACCCATCTTCATCCATCCCCACAAGTACCATAAGTGTGCCCAACATCCCACAAGGAAGTGTGGACCAAGTGTCTCAAGTCAATCCACAAGGGCATGCCAACACCATAATACAAAATCAACCCTTAACAAAAATAGGGAAATCTTTATCCAATCCTACAATTGGTTTATCTGCACCATTAGTTTCACAAAACACGACCATCCCATCCATCATCCACTTGAATCAAAAAAATCGCTTGGTTACGAATCTCATCAACCCAGGTAATACTTTGTCCACATCTAGGTAGCACAAGGAAATCCTCACAATATTGGCAAGGAAACCTTTTCAATCAATGGACTCAAGGTCCTAGTATGTCATTACCATCACAAAATCTAATGACACCATCCTCATCTTTGCCCATGTTCCCTTTCACCATGCAAAATTAAATGGGACCTCATGCACTTACATTCCTTCATCTCAATAAACTATCCTCGAAGGAATTTTGAATCAAGGGAATCCACAAATCAACAACCCACAAACCATGCAAAAAATCAACACCCAAAGTCCATCACAGATGTCCCAACAACCAACTAATCCTACAGTACAAGCACATTCCTTGGCTTCATGGCAAGCACAAAATGCTTATTAGCAAGCTATCCAACAACAACAACAACAACAAGTAGCCCTACTAGCACAGCAAAAATATCAACAACAACAACAAAAAGTAGCCCTAGTAGCACAACAACAACAAAAACAATAGAAATAAATATTAGAAGCACAACAAATAGCCCTAGCCGAACAACAAGAATAAGCTCAACATCAAGTAGCCTTAGCACAATAAAAATGACAAGCTCAACATCAAGGAGTCTTAGCACAAGAATAATAATCCCAACAATAAGTATACCTTGTAGCTCAACAACAACAACAACAAGCCTTACTAGCTCAGTAGTATGCCCAACAATAACAACGAAGTTCCTACTATAATCCTCAACAAAAAATCATCAATACAAATGTGTTGGGAACATATGCATCAACACCTCAATCACCTTCAAAAAATCCCACACCACCATACATGCCATACAACACTTTATCATATTATAATCCCACATATAATCCATCTACCATCCCACAATACACAACATATGTTCCTACACTAAACCCACAAGATGATCTAGCATCGCAACTTAAGGTGTTATCACAAGAAATGAAATATATTTGAATAGGAAAGACAAAGAAGCCCCATACATAGAATTTATGTCCAAATCCATTTGATAAAAACATCACAATGGTACCATTCCCTCCCAGCTTTGAAATCAACAAATTTGATAAATACAAAGGGAGAGGAATTCTCATCGACAATGTCAAAGAGTTTAACATCATGTGTATGGAGGTTTCTTACAATGATTATTATCTAATGTGCCTATTCCCCTAAAGTTTAACAGGTCCTACCATGGATTAGTTTTCTCAATGGCCTCTTCATATCAATTTTTTTTAAGAAATCACCAATAAATCCATAGATCACTTCTCCTTTAACCTTGAAATGGACTTCAACTTAGAAGATTTGTATACTCTCAAACAAAAAAAGGAGAATATTTCACCAATTTCTTGCAATGGTAGACACAAAGAGCTAGTAAGAGAAGGTGACCTCTTCCCAATGAAAAACAAGTGGAGATCATCATAGAAAATCTGGATCTAGATCTATCCTTCCACTTTAAAAATAAGTGCATCACCTCTTATGAAGAGCTTGTCCCTAGAGCCCTTAACATCAAGAGAGCCCTAATCGCACAAGGAAATACTCAAGCTTACAATCATCCATCAACTAGTTCAAATGACAAGCCTTGTGTCTGGGCTAAGAAAAAAATGGAACAAATTATTGCATGGTTGATACTAAGGTAGTCCTAAGTGCTCCTAGATAAAATAATAATCAAGTTTCTAACATTCAACCATCTATGCAACAAATGACACCTCCTCAAAATAATCAGATCAAAAAGATCGACACAACAAAGACGAACCCCTAAGAAGAATAACTATCTAAAATGAAAGTACACATAGTTATCAAAACTATCATGAATAAATTGGTCGATTAAAACCTTATAATGCTTCCCAACTTTGAAAACTACCATGAACCATAGGAGAAGCCATCCTAGTAGAATGAGAATTATATTTGTGAATTTCACAAAATCAAAGGACACAAAATGGAAAAATGCATGAGGCTCAAAAAACTTATCCAAGACCTTCTAGAGAATGACACCATATCTATTGAAGTACTAGTTGGTAACCAGGATCTCAAGATATAAAGGAACCCTGTGTCAAATCATAACAAAGAGAACTACAATGGAAAAGCTAAGGATTACATAAATGTTCACCATACATATTCTAATGTGGTTACTTCCTGTGACAAAATCATTACTATTGTCACCATAAAAGGGTCTACTACAGAGTGTGGAGTCACCACACAACATGGAAAATTCACCATCCAAGAAGTCTCGTCTCAATCTAGGGTACAACCTACTTTTCCAACATCAACTCCCAACAAGTATAATCTCCTAGATCAGCTTAAAAATGTTCCCACACAAATATCAATATTGGAACTATTAAGGCTATCCCCCACACATAAGTAAATCTTAGAGAAATATTTTTCAGAGTTATCCATCCCTGAGGATATTAATACAGACCAGTTTCAAGCTATGGTAGGGAATATCATCAATAATCTTCTCACCTTCTCAAAACAAGACCTACCATCACAACCATCTCATAACTATGCCTTACACCTTGAGGTTGTTACTCATAAGAACAAATTCAAAAGAGTCTTAGTGGATGGAGGTGTTGTTTTGAACATTTGCACTCTTTAGCTAATCAAGAACTTGGGATATTCAAAGGATACTATTGAGAAAGGATAGAGTACCACCATAAAATAATATGATGACCAAGAGAGGCTATCACAAGGAATCATTACACTACCCATCCAAGTGGGATCCATAATTGTAGAAACTACATGTCAAGTGTTAGACCTTGATCTTCCCTACAACATCCTACTTGGCTGACCATGGATCCATGCTTTAAAGTTGTAGCCTTGACCTATCATAAATGTAAAGTTTTCTTTTGAAGGCAGAGAAATTACCATCCATGGAGATCTTGAAAATTTTTACTACTACAAGAATCTTGAAGCCAAGTTTTATAAGATCCTCCAAATACCCAAAAAGGATGAAGGTCCTACACTATCTACCTCATTTGTTGACCCATCATCCCTTGCATCGACCTCAGAAATGAAAATACCTATTATGGAGAACATTCCTAACATCAAAGCAGTAATCTAGGATGATGGTTGTGGAAACAATAAGCTAATGAAGAATAGCTTTTTCTTGGGAGAGCTACCTCTTTCTCCTCAATCCCATGGGAAACCCACATCTAGAAACAAGGATCTTGAAACAATCAAGATGGTAGCTACTACCTTCACCAAGTGGGGGGATTTGAACCAAGAATATTTCAATGAGGAGGATGTCTCTAAAGTCCTCTATCAATATGAATGACCTATCCATGTACTTCCCATGGAAGATGACAATAAAGGCTTATAGCTAATGAAGGGAATGGATTATAACAAAAAAGAGAAACTGGGATAGAATGATAATTGTTTGCTAGAACCCATCATTCCTGAGAAATAACTAAATAATATTTTCCTAGGTTATACTACTAGCAAGGTCACCCTTATTGGCAAAGGTACTTCTTCTAAATGGGCTAAGGCTTCCTCTTGGTTACCAACATCCTATGATAACACCTTAGATGACTTCCCCTTGATTTTGTTGACTTATTTGAGAACAACTCCCTCTTTATGATATCCATAACATCCTTTTCTCTTAGCAATCAACTGACTGAAATACGCTTAGTATACCCAAAACTCATTGACTTGGACCAACAAGGACCATCAATTCTTGATTTATTCAAAAAACGATGATCTTAGAATTCATGGGACTCAATGACAACTTACCATGGGCAGATCACAAATAAAGTTTTGAAATAGAGCAAGACAAAAGGTCGTACTATGGTGAGACAATTGAATCCCTCAATCACAAAATTGATGAAATGCAAATAAGATGCAGATCTTTGAGTGAAAACCACACTGTGGCACTTTATGATCCAAAAATAGTAAAAAGAAGGACACATGTGAAGGTGAAAACCTCTTTGAGGCACCCAAGGATGAAGGATTCAATCTCCCCCTTAGTGTGATGCATCCAAATAAGTGATAAGTACTAGTAGAAAAGGTCACTCCAATCAATGTGGGAATAGAAGAAGCACCCAAGATCACTTTCTATGTTGAATCCCTATTGGATGAAGAATAGAAAAACCTAGTAGCATTCCTGAAATAATGAAAACCTAACTTTGCATGGTCATAGACTGATATGTTAGTGATCAATCTAGAAGTGGTTGTGCATCACTTAGTAGTTTATCTTGAAGCCAAGCCAGTGAAGCAAAAATTAAGATGCACCCTCAGATAGCACTTTTGGTGAAACTTAAGTTACAAAAGCTTCTTGACATTGGATTCATCTGACCAATAGATTATCCTAAGTGGGTTTAAAACCTAGTACCATTCTCCAAACCCACTAAGGGAATCATAATATGCATGGATTTTAGAGACTTAAATAAATCATGTTGAAGGATGATTTCCCTCTTCCTAAAATTGACCTCATCATGGAATTGACAACACGTCATAAAATCCTATCACTCATGGATGGTTTTTTAGGCTACAATCAGATCATGATCACTAAGGAGGATCAACACAAAACTTTCTTCACTTGTCCATGGGGAACATATTGCTAGAACATGATGCCATTTGGGTTAAAAAATGTAGGATCAACCTATCAAAAAGAAATGACCCTTATCTTTCACGACATGATCCACAAAAAAATTAAAGATTATGTGGATGATATTTTGGAAAAATTAAAGAAAAGGAATGAGCACATACAAGTCTTTGGACCCATCTTTGATAGACTCGAAGAAAACAAGGTACGACTGAATCCAAAAAAGTGTCTTTGGGGTTACATCATAGAAAATTCTTGGCTATATCATCTCACAAACAGGAATAGAAATTGATCTAGAAAAATTAAAATCCATCCTCGATATGGAACCACCACAAACATTAAATCAGATGAGAGGGTTACTAGGAATATTGTAGTCCATTAGAAGGTTCATGGCACAATTATCAAACAAAATCCACCCTTTTTTTGCATCTTCTCCATAAAGGAATAACTTACAAGTGTGATACGAAGTGTGATAAAGCCTTCTAAAAGATCAAATGCTATCTATTGACACCTCCATCACTCATTCCACTGATACCAAACAAACCATTGATCCTGTATATCTTGGAAAAATTAGCAGCACTAGGTTCCCTTCTCGTACAACATGATGAAAACAAAAAGGAAAGGGCTATCTATAATAGAACCTTGGTAGGCTATGAAATTAACTATTCATCCATTGAGAAAGAATTCTTAGCAGTGGTTTTTTCTTCAAAAAATTTCATACATTACATGTTGTCACATCAAGTAAAGCTCATTGCAAATATTGATCCATTAAAAAACCTGTTATCCAAAGCCACTCTCATTGGGTGAATCACAAAATGGGTGATGATCTTAACTAAATTTGGCATAGAGTACGTGGAGTGCAAGGAAATAAAGGAACAAGTGATCACAAACCAACTGGAAGAGGAACCTATCTATGTAGAGAACCCATTAATATCTAAATTCCCTGATGAATCGGTATTTCTTGTCAATCTAACCAATCAATGGAAAATATAGTTTTATGGATCATTCACCCAACTTGGAGCAGGATCGAGTATTCTCTTTAGCACCTCTCAAGGTGATTGCATTCCACATTCATACATGCCATCATTTATGTGTACTAACAAAATTGCTAAGTATGAAACCCTAATCATAGGTCTAAGGATAGTAGTTCAATTACAGATACAAGAGATGAAAGTCTATGGAGACTCACAGCTAGTTATCAACCAAGTCAATAATGAATATCAAACTAAGGATGAAAATCTTACTCCCTGTAAGAAGATGGTAGAAAATCTCAAGGACCTTTTCATTTATATAACTTTCGAGAAAATTCCTCACATGAAAAACTAAGCAACAGACACTATGGCAATAATCAAATCATTTTTAGACATGTTGAGCAATGTCCTCCAATGTGAATTCTTGGTAGAACAGCTTATACTAGCTTTTGAAACCTAGAATCTAAAATTGTGTGTCATTGTTGGTCCTAGATCCCTATGGTATCATGACATATTCATCTACCTAAGTAGAGGAACCCTCCCATCCGATATCACCTCCAACCTTAAAAAGACCTTTGTAAGAAAGGCATCCTAATTCATGATCCTAGGTGATACCCTTTATCGTTGAAGCAGCAAACGGAAATTACTATGATGTCTTAACCAAGAAGAAGCCTTGACTGCTTTAACTAAAGTACACAGTGGCATATGTGGTTCCCATTCTAGTGGTATGACTTTAGCTAAGAAACTATTGAGGATGGGGTAGTATTGGCCAACCATAGAAAGATAAGCTCATCATTATATGTAGAAGTGTGCTTAGTGTCAATAGCATGGAGATCTTATTCATGCTCCAACATGGAGTTGCAACCAATGATCACACCTTGGCCTTTCTCATAGTGGCGGCTTGACCTCATAGGAAAAATCACTCCAACCTTGTCCAATGGCCACAAGTTTATCATAACAACCACTAAATACTTTACCAACTCAGTCAAAGCCATCCCTATGACCTACATAATGGGGAAGAAAATTGCCAAGTTTATCCTAAATTACCTAATCTTTCATTACAATGTTCAATAAACCATTATCTCATACCATAGAACACCCTTCAAAAATTAGGATGTAAAAGAGTTATGTAAAAGATTCAACATCCAACACTAATTCTCTACCCCATATTATCCACAGGGAAATGGTAAAGCAGAGGCTACAAACAAGAACATTCTAAAAATCCTAAAGAAAATGGTCAATGAAGTTGGTCGTGACTGACATCTATAGTTAAATCTCACTCTTTGGGCCTATCGAACTAGCATTCACATGCTAGTAGGTGCAACCCCTTTCTCCTTGATCTACGAATCATAATCCATCTTGCCTATTGAGTTTGAGATTCCATCACTACAAATGTCCCTACAAAACCTAATCATTGATGAAGAATACAGATTATCTTGACTAAATGAGGTAGAATTCTTGGATGACCATTGTCTTGATTCCCTTAATCACTTACAAGTATATCAAAACCGATTGAAACGGAGCTATAACAAGAAGATCAAGTGTCGGTCTTTCCAGGTAGGGGATCTTGTCCTAAAGTAGAATCAGAAGAATCTTTAAAATCAAGACAATAAAGGAAAATTTGAGCCTAACTGGTTCGGTCCCTTTGTCATCAAAGCAAGCTATGGATTTGGAGTAGATCAATTATCAACACCTGATGGTGAACCCTTGCAAGAACCAACCAACAACTTACATCTTAAAAAAATTATGCCTAGCCTTGAAGGGTATAAATTTGAAAATACAAAAAATCAAGAAAAGATCAAAATCTAAAAAAAGTGAGAAAAAGGATTGAAAAAAGTGAAGAAAAAAATCATCCTCTAGTGAAAACCACTTCGGTGACACTTTGGGCAAGTACCTTGGTGAAAACCTGGAAAACAAGTGCCTTGCGTAAATAAAGCACCTCCAATATTATTTGGCTCTTTATCCTTTCATTCTTTGCATCACCCTCCACCCATCGCCTCATTCATCCTATTTATTCCATCACCCATTTTTGTCCTTATCATAGCTTGATGTTGTGAAGTATCACATACCCTTAGTAATACTTGGCATATTCCAAAGGTCATTTTTTCCTAACTATATCAAGGTATTCTATTGCATCACACTGGGGGAAATTTGTTCTAGATCGAATTAGGTTCTTTTTTATCTTAAGGCTATTGAAAATCCCAAAAAATCGTAAAACATTCATCAAAAAATTCTAAAAATCTTGCAAAATCTTATATGGCTAAAATCCAAAAACATTCAAAAACTTGTAAAGTCAAAATCTAAAACATCCAAAACATATCAAAAACCCTAAAAAGGACAAGCATCAAAATTCCAAAAATAATACCCCTATCAAACTGCAGGTCTTTGAGATTGAACGTAGGAAAGGCCATCATTGATGTGCCCTTGAGATAGCCTAGGTCAGTCCTTTAGGAGTCTGTCATAATAAACTAACATTCCATCAACTATTCATATTTCATTGTCAATAGTCAAATCAGTCGAACTACATGGTCTTTGCATGTATAACATAGGCAAGGCTAATCTTTGATTAGGCCCTGTGGCCCCTACGATAGGTCTTTTAAGTTAGGTTCTTGGTCGAAACTTGAAAAATCCCTAAACTTTCAAATATCAAAAATTCCTTAAACATTCAAAATCTCAGAGAAAACTTGAACATTTGAAAAACTTAGAAAATACCAAAAACATTGGAAAACCCTAAATAGTCTCAAATAATCAAAAACCAAAACATTCACATAAAATTTCAAAAAGCCCAAAAACAACCTCAAAACATTGACATATTTTGAAAAACCCAAAACCATCCATCCATCCCATTTCACTTTCACCTACAATAAAACTTCATCCATAATGTGAAGCAAAAAAATTCCTTAGTCTTTTTTATTTTTGGCTTTTACTTTTGGCTTCGAGAGAATCCACATGCGAAAAGGAGATGTTTTTCTTAAGGGCACGCAATGTACCAAATGGTGGTTGCACGCATTTTTTTTATCGCTTTCCTTTTGGAAGGGAGTCAGGTGATGTGTCACTCTGGCAAAAGATTTCTCAAAAAAAAATTTCACAAATATGAGAATGTTGTCTTTCTCGACATGTCATCTCTTCGTTGCAGGGAAGTTGTGCTTTAGATATTTTTCCTTTAGAGTTTTTTGGAGCGTGTTTTGCTTTTTTCTTCAAGAAAAGGATGTGAGTTAGTGTTGCCAAAGCCACTTGATAGATCAACAAGAATTTTTCCAAGTTGTTTTCTAAGATCCGAGCGTTTATGGAGGAAAATCCTATTAAATATTTAAAGAATATTAATGCAATAGTTGAAAGTTGACGAGCAAGATTTACGTGACCTAATTAAAGATTTCAGATCATATTCTGAGCTATCAAGTGTAGACATCTAGCAGTCATTACTTCTTAATGGATTTGGCATTTCTCTCTCTTTGACGACTATAAATTGGAGGCAAAAACATGAAGAGGATGTTCCTAAAGTTTTCCTTTTGGAAGAAGTTCTTTATTTTTTTAATAGTTATAGGAAGTAGTTTTATTAAATTTTACAAAACACTACTTCACTCTGGCATGTTAAATCTATTTTTTAACTCAAACTATTGTCGAATTTGAATCTGACCTTTGTTTTAACGTTCATTTGATATTTGAAGTATGATTTATTTGGGACAAATACTTGAAACTATAGACATGGAAAATATACCAACACACTTGATCCTGATTACTAACATCACTTCTTCCTAAATCATACTCTCAGCTTATCAACACTTCTTATCTCTTAATTAGATAAATCATTATTTATTTAATTAGATATTTCTCCCTTGTTGATTAAATTGATCAATTTAATTTAATTAATCATCTGTCTTTGTTCATTTAAATAATTCATTTTATTTAAATTGGATCTCTAAAGTCATCTTATTAAATTGAATAAATTAAACCTTATTTGATTTAATCTAACTTTATCCCCTTTGGTTAAATAAATCAAAACATTTGTTTAATTAAACCTTTCCTCCTAATTTGATTTAAATAATTCATAAAATTGAATCAAAATTGTCACATCTCCTAAATTCCTCATTAAATTATTAATCTTTGATTAATTTAACCTTAATCCATGTCACATCCTCTAGACAATGCAACTTGCACAATAAATCAATTACTTTGATTTATTAAATTGCCTATTTTCTCTCAACATGGAATAAAGGAGGAATATTCCTTCAAATTTGAAGTCAAAATCCAAGTGGATTTGTCCTTCCAACAAAGCATTCACTCTTCTTACATGTCCTTGTACATTCAGCCAAGTGGCATTTATTTCATTATTTTTTCCCTCTCACATGTCATTTCCTCAATTTTAAATTCCAACTAATGGCATTTATCATGCACATTGACCAAAATGTGCACAACCTTCAACCATTCACATCTTGACAAGTGGCACTTGACCATTGGATGTTGAATGATCTCGCATTGCTCAATTTAACTCTCTCTTCCAGTTTGGAAATCTATAAATTAGAGACTCTTCCTCTCATTCTATCATCCACAATTTGAGTAAACTTATTATACTCAATTTCATCCTCAAGCATAGCCATTTTCATCCATTTCATCAAGTTCTTAGCTAGGTTATTTAGATTTTTCATTATGGATCTTGATTGAATCTTCATCAAGGTGGATCACTCATCAAATCATCAACATTGCAACAAAGGAGTTGGGAAAGGGCTAATTTTAACATACCAATTGGCACCAATTCCCCTATGGGATCAAGTGTTTGCATTGCTTAATTAGGATTTTAATTATCTTTTATGTTTGTTCTTCATTTTTTTGTATTATTGAGCATTGTAGATGGATTTCATGGGTAATCTTTTTTTTATCTTGCATATGAGCTTACTAATGTGTTTTCTTCTTGTGTTTGTGCAGGTATAGGATTGGGGTTCACACAAACTATGCATGATATGGCCTATGTCAATGTTTCCTTCTTAATATCTTTGTCAATAATAGAACATTGTGTCTAGCTTAATCTGAATAGTTTGATTATTTGATTTCCATGTTGTATGTTTGCATGATAAATTTATAACCTATAGAAATTGGATTATGTCATTGGACTTCTCATTTTTCTTTAAAATTTATATTTTTTCATGCTATTGAATATTAAGAGGAAGAGTTTTTGTATCTTTTTGAATGTTTTATGTTAACTATTGAAACTTTTATGTTTGGTTGGATCTTAACAAACACTTCCTGTGGGTAGATTGAATGACTACACTATTCTTGTATCTAGCCTCTATTGTTCATTCTCTTCCCAACAATGAAGGATTGTGGAATTATATGTCTATCATATCATTCATAAAAAAGAACTTGAGGTCTTGAAATTTTGTAAAAGCATTGGTGCATCGCCACTTTCATGTTTTATGTTTACATTTATTTCTACCCCTTTCCCAAACTCAAAGAAGAGCCAGCTTTCTATAAAAATCCCTGAGGTATTCAGTGAGGTGCATATTGTTCCCCCACTCACTGAATTTCCCATAAGGCTATCAAAGAGGCTCAAGCTTTGATGATCAATAGTTCTTTTTCTAGCATGCCCGATGGGATAGGTTTTACCAATGCCTGATTAGAAGTCAGAAGTATTTTTATAATTAGGCCAAGGAAGGAAGCTAGAAGTTTCATGCCCAAAGTTAAAATAAGAGAATCTTCAAAGGGCCATTTCCAATACTTCCAGTTACCCTCTTTGGTACCTAGGAGAAGAAGACTTATAGGTTTTGTATCACCAGTAAGAAGCAATAGAGCAAGGAGTAAGAGCCCAGAGTCTAGACCCTTATCTACTTCGCCTGGAGGTCAAAGTTTCTAAATAAGAATACCAATTTACCCAATACATACAAATATTTTCTCCATAGCTCATGTACCCCCTCCTGCTCCCAGAAATTTCATAACCTAGGATAGTGGTAGTCTGCTACATCCACCTACTCCCCCATATGTTTGGCCCACCATACCCACTAACACCCTCAAGGCTATTCCAAAATTCTTTGGAGAGGACTTTGAAACCCCTTTTGAACACCTTCAAGACATAGCAGAGGTATGTAGAGTACACAATATAGGAGAGGAAAAAAATTCTATGATATTGTTGGGTGCCTCTTTCAAAGGGAAGGCTCAAGATTGGTATCGATCTTTGACTTCTGATTCTATCAGCTCATGGGATGAACTTGGAGAAAAAAATTTTGAGTTATTTTCGAAGAAAAGAGATCATTATTCACTACTACACCAACTAATCACCATCAAGAGAGCTACACAAGAGGCCATGAGTGAATTTAACACCAATTTTAACAAAACCTGGAAGAGAATGCCCACAACTGCCTGACCTTAAGTTGTGATGGCATTCATGTTCTACTAGAAGGCTATCAATTCAGATATCATGGTGATGATAACTTCCATGGGAGGGGATATCATACCCGATATATATGAGTTAGCAGTAAACATGAAGTATAGTTTCATAAATTTTGGGAAGATTTCGCCATAACCTTTGATGCCTATTTTTGTATAAATTTTGGGCGTGCCTCGAGAGTAAGTTGCTCTGAGAAATTTTGTGACACAAGTGATGGTTTTAGGTCCACTCCAATCCATGTATGTATACCCCACCGCACAACCAAGAACGTTGGGTTCTTCCTCTATAGCAACAGACATCAATGATATGAAGAGTCTAATGTGGTATTTTGCTAAAGCATTATTCCTCATTAAGTGGCAACAAGTGGCTCCTTCAAAGCAAGCTACTTAGACCTATCAGGGAGGAAGTTCATTCTATTAGTCAAGCACATACCAAGGACCCTCGAATAGGGGAGTTCAACAAGCTGCATCCACCAACAAGATAGTTTTGGTTACTATGTCATTGCAGAGGATCAAGGACAACTAGAGAAAAAGTTAATCCCAGGCTAGAAAACATTGGAAAATGATGAAAATGCATGGTGCTTCCCTTGCAATGAAAGCCATATGCCCTGAAACTGCCCAAGGCAAAATATGCAACAAAAGATAGCAGAGCAAAGAAATAAAGGCATGCTTGCAAATGAAGAAGGATACAAATCCTTTGAAATGGATAATACCCATTTCAGGGCACAAATGGAAGGGATGTGCATAGAGCAAGAGTTGGATATTGCACTCGATCAAGTGCTATTTTTATGGATGGAGGAAGAAGATGTGATATTCACAAACAAAGCTTCAATGAATAGTAATCCACGAGTATAGTTGGACTACAACACCAGATCCAAGAGAAGTCTCATAGGAGAGTACATGCCACAAGCTCTACCTCATTCTCAGCCATGCCAACCATCGTTGCAGGAAAAAATAGTCCCCGCAATCGATTGTTCAACCAACTTAGCAATAACGGATTCCATCATCGCCCAACAAACCATCAGATAAGATGCCAAACCTATTCATGGCAGACCATTTTCCTCCAAAGCCGAGGGAGATTCTACCATCTAGGCCAAATTTCCCACCGATTGGAACACTCAACTTGGTGGAGAAGCTAAAGAAGCAACCTTCCAATGTGTCCCTTTGGGATGTTATATCTATTCCCAAGCAAAAGACATTGCTCTGGGAAGAATTGAAAAATGAGGAACACAAATCGCAAACAAACATAGTTTCATCATGTGATCAAAGTAAAGCTAAAGGACACATGTCAGATCCTCAAGCTCTGAAAGCTACAACTTATACAAATGACGTGGGTGATGAAAAAGAGAAAGAGGTAAGCAATTTGAAGCCGACACACTTATTTTTAATATTAATTATGGGAGATAAAATTTGCACAACAATATAATTGATCCGGGATCTAGTACAATAGTCATGCCCAAGCAAGTAGTTGATGCCTTAATGCTTAAGTATGAGCCCCTTGAGAAAGGAATCATGCATTTGGACAGAAAGAAGGTTCTGATAGTTGTTCAAATAAAAGATCTATCTTTGACCCTGTTTTCATGCCCGAGTTAGACAATCTCACAAGAAGTAGTGGTGATAGAAATCTCCCTAGTCTTTGGGATGTGTCTGTCTAGAGATTTCACTACAAAGCTGGGTGGATACCTAGCATTGGACTAGTCCCATCTAATATTAAGAAACAAGCATGGGGTGAAGATGAAGATCCTCTTAGAATCTTTGCACCCCGAACATATAGTAGACAATGCAATCCTTTGTTTTGAAATAGTGCATACTTCCTTCTTAAGACAAGAGGGATATTATGTGGAGATGCTAGAAGATGAAGAAAACACAAGTGAGTGGACTCCCAAATAAGAGGTTATCCTCAACCAATTCATCGACGTTGACCCATTTGGAAATTTCCATGCCACGGGATTGGGCATGTAAGTGATTTTTGTTGATGACTCGATCTATCCAAAAATGATGAAGGATCAGGAAAAATATGACGATCCGACAAATAATTGTCCATGTACTTTGTACTTTGATGGAATTAAATTCAAATTTGGTTTCAGAGTAGGTGTTTGATTAATATCCCCGATAGGATCTGACACACTTAAGGCTTATGAATTCCAATTTGTGTGCTCTAATAATGATGCTAAATGTAAAGCCTTGATCCATGGTTTGTTTCCCACCGAGTGATGGGTGTAAAGAGGTTGCACATATTTAGATATTTTGAATTGATTGTGAGCCAATTCCATGGGCAAGTGGCTACTAAAAATATGAGCATGAATTCATATAGACATTGAATATGGGATTTGATCAAAGGTTTTGAAGCTTTCAATGTGCAATTCATTCCCCGATCCCAAAACAATATAGCAGATCAGATGGATTCAATTGGGTCATAGTTTGAACTTATTTTTTATTCAAATTAGAGTGTAGTGCAGATCATTGTCTGACCATCGATCCTCAAAAATTATCCAAATTGGCAAGTGTTTGAAGATGACACTCAAATTGCAACTTTCATCCAAAAGTCAGAAGGAGCTTTCAACTATTCACAACCAAGAGTTCAACCTTCGAAGATTAGGTTATCTAGCTAAAAGGAAATAAACTCCCTCGAGGTCTAATCTCCCTCAAAAATCTATCCGACTGTGAATATGTGAGGAATGGTAATCAAAGGTTTACGACTGACAAAAAGGATTATGAGGAGCTGGATGTCAAAAACAATAGAAAGCTAAAAGTCGGAAGGAATGTTCCATGGGAAGATAAGGAAGGGTTAAGGGATCTATTTTCTAGATACAACAAAGTTATATCTTGGACCTATGATGATCTTAGAGGATACAATCTAAGCATAATTCAACATACCATTGACTTGGTGAAAGGGTTAAAACTAGTTTGATAGAAGCAAAGACCTGTCAATTCGAATTGATTGAGTCCTGAATCTTTTACTTGATTAGGCACTCAACTTGGGTGTCTAATCTTTTACCGATTCAAAAGAAAAATGGTGACATTCAGCTATGTGTTGATTTTTGAGACCATAATAAGGCTTCATTAAAAGATCACTACCCTTTTCCATCGATGGAGCATATCTTGTAGACTGTGGCCAGATAAAAAATGTTCTCATTGCTTGATGGTTTCTCATGGTACAACCAGGTATGTGTCAAGGAAGGCGACCAACATAAAATGATTTTTACCACCAAGTGGGGAATGTTCACATATGAAAAGATGCCCTTTGAACTCTCAAATGTTGATGTGAATTTTCAATGAGCCATGGACATTTCTTTTAGAGGATTGATCAATTTGATCATTCTAATTTACCTTGATGACATGACAGTTTTTTTAAAGTTAAAGGCTAATCATTTTGATCATCTAGAATAGGTTTTTTAGAGGTTTCAAAAGTTCAAGATTTCTTTAAATCCCAAAAAATGTGTTTTTGGAGTACCTTAAGTTAAGCTACTTGATTTCATATTATCCAAGGAGAGAATTTTAATTGATCCCAGAAGAGTCAGATTTATAATGGTTTTACCCCTACTGGTGAATCAAAAAGGGCTGCAATCTTTCTTAGGGAAGATTAACTTTTTCAATTGGTTCATTTCAGACTTTGCGAGCATCGCAAGACCCATCACATTGATTCTCAAGAATAACTTGATGTTCAAATGGACCCTTGAAGGCAAGGTAAATTTTGAGCAAATATAGATGGCTATTTTTGTTGCTCCAGTGTTGGCTAACCCAGATTTTTCTAAAGATTTCCTACTTTATGTATACAACAGTCAACATAGAAAATCTTCTATGCTCACTAAGAAGGATAAAGAGAAAAATGAGGAGCATCCAATTTCTTTTCACTCAAAAACCATCAAGGGATATGAAACTAGATACAACTTTGTAGAGAAGCGGGCTTTTTCTATTGTTAAGAGCCTTATAAAGTCTTTACACTTGGTGTCGGCTAATAAAATTACCATCTTGGTTGCTCACCTGAGTATAAGGGAATATATTACCAAAGGATAAATAACTGAGAAGAGAGCCAAGTGGATCACCAAGATCCTATAATATGATGTGGAAATCAGACTGACTAAGCTAGTTCAGGGAAGAGGCATTTGTGAGTACCTTGCACAAAAATTGAGTTCTAAAGCTGATAAGGAGATTGATCAAGTCTACTCAAATCAATTTGAGTCTGACAACTCCTGGGTGGCAGATCAGACACAATATATACAAAATGCGCACTACCCGACCAACCTCCCATTCCACAAAAGGAGATACTATTGATTGCAAGGCACTAGGTATGTATTAATTGAAGGGACTTTATTTACAAGAAACTATGATGGTGTCTTGCTTTGATGTTTAGATAAGTGCCAGGAAAAAAGGGTTCTTACATAATTCCATAGCAGTCCTGGGGGTGGACATTTCTCCACTAAAACTATCGTCTTGAAAATTATGCAAGCAGGATACTATTGGCCTTCAATTTTTTTTTAAGTGCACCATTTGGTGCAGAAATGTACTCAGTGTCAAAATTTTATTGGCAAGAGAAAAAAAATTGCTTTGCCCTTAAGTCCCATCATAATTGAAGAGCCTTTTGTTGAATGAGGATTGTATTTTATCAGGATGATAAATCCCATCTTCAATGCTGGTCGCAAATGGATCCTCACAGTGACTAATTACTTCACAAGGTGGACAGAGGCCATCACCCTAAAAAATGCTACAGAGGACGAGATTTTTAATTTCCTCGAGGAGCTGGTGACTAGGCTTGGTTCACCAAAAACTATCATATCTGAAAATGCTCGGGCCTTTGTATGTTCGAGGATATCAAATTTTTCTATTAAAAATGGGATCTACCTCAAGACTTCATCAAACTATTACCCACAAGGAAATGGGTTAGCAAATTCAACAAATAAAAACCTAATTAGGATAATCAAGTGCATTGGGTCTGAAAAAAAAAGAGAATGGCACAAGCACCTATGAACTGCTATGTGGGTAGATCGAATCACACCAAAGTAGATCCTAAAGGCATATCCCTATGAATTAGTGTATGGGAAAGATGTAGTTTTACCTATTTATATGTAACTCCCCACTTTACAATTGTTGAAAGCCCTACAAATAGACGAAAGCAATGGAAGGGAGGTAAAAATAACAAAAATTCTCAAGCTTGAGGAAGAAAAAGAGAAGGCCTTTGAATCCATGATTAGTCACCAACTTATGGTCAAACAATGGTTTGACAAGAAGACTTCTAACCTAGATTTATAGGAAGGATCCTAGTGCTAAAATATGATGAGCGCACTGCAAAACTAGGGCAACACACCAAATTCAAAGGACTGTGGAAGGGGCCCTTCCAAATTAGCACATGTAAGGAAAAGAAAGTGTATGAGCTTGAATATATGGAAGGCAATGCTTTAGAGATACCGGTGAACAATATTTATCTGAAATTGTTCCATTAAAGTATGTTATTCTTTAAAAATTTCACAGTTATGTACCATATGTAAAATTTTGTAAATACATTTTAGTTTTAAGAATAAGCCATGAGGGAAAACAAGGAACATAGAACAAGTAAGAAAATATTGTATTATATTATATATTCATCAAAAAAATTACAATTGTAATATAGCTCGAGGCTCAAATTCTAACTTGAAGCTCTCTCGAGCAAAACCCAAAAGGAGTCTTTGAGAAAAAAGAGAAAAATGGAGGCATGTTACAAAAGGATCATAAAGGTTAGGCCTTCGGCCATAGTTAAGTGGGTGTGTTGCACATGGTCATTCTTTTCTTCTTTTTTCATCTTCTTCTTCGTTGACAGGGAAATGGGGGACACAACAACACATGGCGCACGGACCCTGGGCCTAGTCTCCGCGATTATACGCCATAAACTAAAAATGCTTCCCGAAGTCCAGCCTAGAAATGACTTCCATTCCATACTCCTACAGGAAGTAGTTGTTCGTAGGTAGAGACAAAGAGTAGTGACTTTTGAGGTCCATGGTCCAGAAGTCACTCCGAAAGGGAAGCTAGGGCACGTCCACCCCACAATCAACGTGCCTGCAAAGTTCCATTGCACTTGGAATATTGACACCCGTGATAGAAACTTGCACAATCTCACTAAGGCCTTCTAGTAGAGAGGTATCAAAAATTCAATGGCATAGCTCCACTATCTAGGGTTTGGTGATATTCAGGTCCAAGAGGGAGGACACAAAATGAGACACAAAGTTGCAATTTCTCTCCATCTGGTTCTTGTCCTCGATAAAGTCCATGTCGACGACCCAATGGAATGCAATTACCCCAATGCTACCACAACTCTTCACTAGGCGCTTAATTCTATCGGTAGTTATCTCCCTAGTAAATTCATATTGCAGCCTTCATGGAAGGAGACAAATAGGAGTGCCTAGGCTGACAGACATGGCTAAAGCAGCAGAGTGAACGACGATATGGAAATAGAGAAAATTTTCGCTAAACTTAAAAGGCTTATTTTTGAATTAATATTGCCTTAGGGTGGCATATTTATTTATAGAAAAGAGGTGTCGGCAAACCCAAACACTGGAAAGTCTATTTTGGTTGAATGGAAATGGGAAAATATCAAAGCAACTGGAGGACAGAGAATAGATCATATAGAGAATCTGACATAATGTCCAAAAATTAAATTTGTGTGTTTGGATTAAATGCTCACTAAGCTAATAATTGAAGTGTGTCCTTAGCCATCATCAGCATCGACTAGTTCATGTATGTGAAAAGACATGCATTAACATGCTAATACCTAAAAAATTAATGAGCACATCTTTTCAAGGGTACTTTGTTTTACCTAAGAAAGATTGAGATAACAAAAGGTACTCTCCCCAAGACAACAAGCTTATTTGTGAAGAAAGGCAGTCAAGTGAATGTACTAATTCCATTCTTGCAAAGTTTTTGGTATTCTCGAGGGATATGGATCTCCAACCCACATGTATCACCTTGTTAGAAGCATTTAATGGACCAGTGGTAATGACATATCCTAACTACATGTACGTGCTAAGGGAATGAACTACACCAAAAAAGTAGATTTTTCTAAAGTAGCAAAAGGCAAGTGGTCGTTTTAGTGAAAAAAATCTCTGCAACTTTTGAAGCAGCCATGGCGAAGCCATCAATGATAGGTAGAGGAGCTGATTCTTCTTCAAAAAAGCTTTCTTTTGTCAATATCTTTGGGTGAAACACATTTTCAAAAACCCTAGTGCCTAAATATTTTTCATTCAAGTTTTGTAGAAAGGTGCTATTAGATAGAGGTGTTCCCAGAGAGGCGATGCAAGATGTTTTCGGCAACATTTTTGATCCAAAATTGGCGAAAAACCCTAAGGGTCTTAGGGAGGGAGCATTTCAAAGAATGAAATATTATGGTGCATCTGAGGGTTTAGCCTCTTGGCTCTAGAAATGTGGTTTTACACAATTCATGTTTCCTATCGTACACTTGTGCCTGGAGCTAGTAGATCCATGTGCCAGAAGGTTTGATAGAGAAATTGGAACCATTGCATGCAATAGGATCAAGGTCAAGATTTTTGTTGTGGATATATAGGATATGTTGTGTGTCCCTCCCAACTAGGACATCGAGTCATTCAATGAGGAAGATATGGAGATTTATTGGGAAGAAGCGAACTAGAGAGAAATTTTATATGAGGATGAGATGGAAGAAAGGCCACCGAGAGGTTGGTTTTTATTTCCTCTAGTACTTAAAAATCTCAAAAGAAACATAGAGGATCTTTTCTCAATACTTGCTTGTCTTTTGGCTTGGATAATGACGAGGAGGTCCATGCTTTCCAAATGGGCTTGGATCTTATAGTCAAATGGGAGAGAGGGTAGAGGTACTATTACTTTTTTTATGTAGTTTCTACAAACATGGTTGTTCAACTAAAGAATTACCATATTGAGTACAAATTTAGGTATTCTTCTTTCTTGGCTCACTTAATTCAACATCAAAATTTTGGGTTTCTAGAGAGAAATTTTTGGTTTTCTAGGCTCAATGAAATTGGCTTATGTCAGCTAGTTTCTATATGGACCCATGTGTTGTTGAAAACATGTAATTATTATTGGTTTGTGAACCAATTTCTAAGACTAGTGCTTCAAGAGCTATTGCCACGTCTAATGGGATTTTTCCCCTAAGGTTGAAAAATGGATCAAATTTTCATCAACTCCGGTGGATTATTTCTTCGAAGAGGATTTCACATTCATCAGGTTTCATGGTTTTGTCAAAGAGCATTTCCGAATCCCCATATTTTTTATGGATAGGGTTTTCACATTGGAAGCATGTTGTCAAGAAACTCTTGTCGACAACGCCTTTGGTAGGGGAAGGAACAAGACAAAGATATATTCGTTTCCCCTTTGTATTTCCAATAGTAGGGTGATATTGGAGAAGAGTGAGGCACAGAGGGAGCTTACAAATTTTTTGGCAGCCTTAGGCTTAGTCCTTGTCTATGACATGTGGGACTATAATCCAAGGAAGCTCTTCCCTATGAAACATGAGAGTCAGGAGTATGTGGAGTCCAAGAAAAATTTGACTTAAGAAAAGATAGAATTATACATCAACCTAGCCCTCATACCAACCAAACAATCAAGGTGGCTAAGTTTTATACATAGCAAGTGCATTGTCAAAGGAACCTTCTTATAAATAAAACCCTCAACAATCAAATGAAGTGAAAGGGGTGGTCAAAAAGGAAGAAGATGGATTTCTAGAGGTTCTAACAAGAGATTGTATGCCCACATAAGTTGGTCAGAGAGTTTCACCCATATGATGAAAATTTTGAGGAAATTTATGACCGAGAGGTCGACTCCAATGATAGCAACCCTAAGACCAACCATGAGATAACAGAAGAGTGACTTCCATGTCGTACTTCCCGACCACAGGAGTTTGACAAAGGAAGAATTTCTAAGAAAAAGGACTCACAAGTTGCATCCTCCACCAATGTCCAAAGTAAGGGAAAGAGAACCTGATAGTCCCTAAGAGATTCAACTGCAGAACAAGAGGGCCAAGCTTCAACAAGATCATCCACTAAAGGATTGGGATGTGCTAGTTCAAGTAAAGAAAAGAGAAGGCGAGTCCAAGACCTGAGCATACTCAACGTAGTGATCAAGCATGATGAAGAAGTAGAGTTCGCTCTGCAAAATGTTTGAATAGTCATGGTTCAAGTAAGCCTCACTCCCCCTCTTCTTCCTACCTCTACAATTCTAGTTAATCCTTTGTCCCCATCTGTTGAATAAAATCCTCCACCCACAGACAGTGATCTTTTGGTTTTGAATGAGCCCCTACTATTTCTAATACACACTGTGATGTAGCCCTATGTGCCGAGAAAGTTTTATTTTCTTTGCTTGGTGTTGATTCTTTGATCACCCTATCTAGGTCAAAAAATTAGAATCGCCCATGTTACCCATTACTCTAGGTTCGTCTGCATTCGGAGAAAAATCTCCTATTCCATTTTCTTGTCTTTTTACTCCAACTAGTCCTTCTGGGGCCCAATATCAATTTGGCATTTTGTTGTTTTCTATGATTACTCTCCCATTCACCTCCCCACATTCTCATATGTCTAAAGTCTCCCCTTATGTCACTCTTTTTAGTCTACCCCTTGGTGCTTCTCTTGTGGCATAAAGCATTGATACCCTACAGACTCTTCAAGAAAATTTTGAGGCGACTAAGTGGGCCTGACAAGCCAAGAAGTAGAAAAGGTTGTTGAAGAATGCTAAACTATTGGCCACCAAGAAAATTCAAACTTGTTTCAATGAAGAGGAAAATTCTCTATGGATCACTACCATGAAGCCTCTTGTATCCCGACTTGAAGGACAAATGCATATGGAGGATTATAATATCAACGCTATGTGTCTAGATTTGAATGAAATTTTCCCACACGACAAGGTGGATCTAACGAAGACCACTCAAAAGGTAGTATATATAGTTTTTGAGAGGCTGGATCAGAAATTAAAGAAGCATGAGGTAGAGCTGGAAAATGTAAAGGAAATAGTGAATCGACTACAGTCAGAAGTCAAAGCCTAATGCAAATACAAGACTAGCAGGAGAAAGCAACAAGATCTCTTGCAGAGACTCAAGATGAATGGATTCAACTGTATGTTGAGATTGATAGATTGAAAGGTGAACTAGTTGTTGAGCACAAGTTGAATGCAAAGCACCTGCATTCTCAAGAAAGCATAAAGAGAGATGGATAGTGTCTTATCATAGGCCTTCAAAATTTGCAGAGGGCTCAAGTAGAAGAAAAAAAATGAGAAATGACAAGAAAGAATTCAAGTCTGCTTTGCATGCTCATGATCAGGAGATCAAAAAATGTGGTTTTGAACTAGAAAATGATCTCAAGGAGAGGAATTAGATGGAAGAAAGCACGAATGCAAAAGAACCTCAATTACATCAAGAACAATCAGTTGCACAAATATCTACAATCCTTCCTCTAAAAGGAGGTTGGTATCCACCTCTTGGGAGTGAATCATAATTGTGCTCACCATCCTAAAACCATCTCTATAATTTTTGAAGGATGCTCGAGAGATAAATGAAAGGGTTGGCCTGGTAACCAACCAAATTCTGCAAGAATATGCCCCTCAAGTAGCAGAGTCCCAAAGTCTAATTTCTAGGTTATGTGTGACAACTGACGAGGCTCTAAGAAATATAGGAATTCCAGATCGAAGGGTTGCCTCTAGCAAAGCAAGAAAATTTTCCTACTGTCACAAGGTAGTAGCAAAGAGAAAGGAATGCTAGGCGGTGTTGAACAAAAGGGTCGATGAAATCAAGAAATATTTTAGTGTCTTGCATAGCTTCATATTACCTCCCTTCCTTTCAACAAATGGAGATGTACTATTAGTTGATCAGATTATAGATGAAATCAAAAATAAGGTTCGAACTTCTACTAAGCTCCCAGAATCAAGCACAACACCCACTGTTGAAGACATTCACCATGAGATTCTTCAACTTTATTATCTCTATTATCACTCAGCAGTTGTTTCGGCAAGATGGGGATTTGTTTCCTTCAAAGAATTCTTTGAGCTAGATCAAGTATACTAGGTATTTTTTAATCTTGTTCGATCGACTAATGTAGATTGGGAAATGCTACACTCTTCTTTCCCCAAACTCTAGGAATAACCAAAATTCTAGGTTCATGCCTCCGCAAGCGAAGGTATGCTATAATTTTACATATTTTCAAGCAAAATTTTCCTGTCTTTTTTATTTTTGGCTTTTA
Organism: Sequoiadendron giganteum; assembly: GCA_007115665.2. Classification (NCBI taxonomy): domain Eukaryota; kingdom Viridiplantae; phylum Streptophyta; class Pinopsida; order Cupressales; family Cupressaceae; genus Sequoiadendron; species Sequoiadendron giganteum. The sequence goes on from CM021107.1 coordinate 6,758,421, forward strand.
AATTTGGCTTCGGAAGAATCCGCACGCGAAAAGGAGTTTTTTTTTAAGGGCGTGCAATGCACCATGTGGTGGTTGTGCGTGTTTTTTTTATCGCTTTCCTTTCAAAAGGGAGTTGGGCCATGTGTCACTATAGAGAAATATTTCTTAAAAAATCCTCACAAATCTAAGAATGTTTGCTTGCTTGACATGTCATCTCTTTGTTGTAGGGAAGCTATGCTTTAGAGAATGTTCCTTTGGAGTTTTTCAGAGCATGCCTTGCTTTGTTCTTCAAGAAAAGGATGTGATTTGGTGCTTCCAAAGCCACTTGATCAATCGACAAGACTTTTTATAGGATATTTTCTAGGATCTGAGTGTTTATGGAGGGCAATCCAGTTAAATATCTTAAGGATATTAATATGGAAATTGAGAGTTGACAAGAAATATTGTCGCGACCTAGTTAAAGATCTAGGATCATATTTTGAGCTATCAGGTGCAGACATCTAGCAATCATTACTTTTAAATGGAATTGATGTTTCTCTCTCTTTTACAGCTATAAATTAGAGGTGACAACATGAAGAGGAAGTTCCTAAATTTTTCCTTTTGGAAAAAGTTCTTTAGTTTTTTAATAGTTATAGGAAGTATTTTCATTAAATTTTATAGAACACTCCTTCACTCTTGCATGTTATATCTATTTTTTAACTCAAACTATTGTCAGATTGGAATCCAACCTTTGTTTTAAATTTCATTTGATATTTGAAGTACAAGTTATTTGGGAGAAATACTTGAAACTATGCATGATATTTCCTCTATCAATGTTTCCTTCTTAACATCTTCATCAAGAATAGAACACTATGTCTATCTTAATTTGAATAGTTTGATTATTTTATTTCCATGTTGTATGTTTGCATGATAAAGTTATAATCTGTAGAAGTTGGATTTTGTCATTGGATTTCTCTATTTTCTTTAAAGGTTATTATTTCTTCATTCTATGCAATATTAAGAGGAAGAGATTATCTTTTTGAATGTTTTCTTATAACTCTTGAAACTTCTATGTTTGGTTGGATCTTAACGAACACTTTCTGCGAGTAGATAGAATGACTGCACTGTGATTGTATCTAGCCTCTGATGTTCATTATCTTCCCAAAAATGAAGGGTTATGGAATTTTGTGCCTATAATATGATTCATAAAAAATAACTTGAGGTTTTGAAATGTTGTAAAACCGTTGATGCATCACCACTTCCATGTTTTATGTTTACATTTTTTCTACCCCTTTTTCCAAACTCAGAGAAGAGTCGACTTTATATAAAAATCTTGGAGGTATTAAGTGAGGTGCATACTGTTCCCCCACTCGCTGAATTTCCCATAAGGTTGTTGGAGAGGTGAAAACTTTGATTATCAACACATAATAAATTGAGCATCACCTTCAACCTTTGGAAAAACAAGTAGAAAACAAGTGTCGCAAGTCGTAAAGTGAAAACTTAAGTGTCAAAATCTAAAGTCTAGATCATAGGTAAATGAGTTGGTGGAATTTGTATCAATGGCTTATCACACACCTCATCCTAATCAAAAAATTGATCAACATGTCCTAGGATGTATCCCTCCTTCGATGGACATCAGTATCAAACATCACCTTAGCTATATTTAAATTGGCAAGAGATATAGATAATATTGACTATTTTTCTTTGATATTTTCTTATGATTTATCTTATTGACCCATTCTGAGTACCTCTTGATGAAATCTCAAAATTATTTAGAGAGAAAGGAATCAAGCATCGATTATTATTTTTTTGTTTGCTATGCTTGTGGGTATTCTTGTAAAATAATCTTGGTGCATACTTGCTTAGTTGTGTGTAGGGAAGTTTTTTGGAGTAGATTTTTGAATATTGTGTATGCTTTGGTCTGAGATATTTTAAGCTTCTAACTTACATTCCAATGAGGTTTTTGTATGTAAAGGTGTGAAAAAGAACTATCTTATCTATTTGCAGATTCAAAGTCCATTACACTAGATACAATGTCATCCTATTTATCAGTACCTTGATGCATCATGTCTATGTGTTATATTAAACAATAAGGAATGATAGAAAATCCTGATCCCAAGATATGAGAAAATCATTAACATCATCATCATGCATTTCTCAACACCATCTCTAATAAAGCCTCGATGGATCATAGACTTGTTGGATCTTTTGAAGTAGTCATCAAAATCAATGGTCAAACATATTTTTTCTTCTATCTTCTCTTCATGCTAACCTTGTATCATGACAGACACTAAAAATATCATCAATGCATCCATCCTGCATCCAAAAATCATCAACATACATACATCTCGCATAATCATAGCATATCATAAAATATACATCCTACATCATCATTATCATTTAAGTTGTGATGAATAATATAAATTTGTTATTTTAAGCATTTTAAATCATTGCACCCATATCATTAACATACATCACATTATCATGTCATAAGCATGAACATATACATCCATCCATACATCCATATGAACATCTCATAAAGTTGCATAAGAAAATACACAAAAAAATGCATACATATCATTTGCATAAACATGTCATCTGCATATATCATATCATAAAAAGATACTGAAAAAGAAGTATATTCATCCATTGCATTGCATAGCATATCACATCACACATATTACATCAGAATATATAAGCATATCACATCAAACCACATCATATCAAAGTGAATCCATACATCCATAATCATGAAATAAAGTAAACATCACATCATGAATTTGTATCATCTCATATATATATCAAAAAATTATTGTCCTAATACAATATATGAGTCAATGTATGTATATCGATCAAAAATACAATATCCACAAGGCTATCAAAAAGGAGCCCATGAATGTATATTTGTATAATTAATCGGGAAATCATCAAATCGTGTCTATGTACAAGTGAGCTAGCCTTGATCGTTGCTCCCCTAACTAGGTTATCTATCTAGTTGATCCTCGACCCTGGGATGTGCCCCACTCCTTTGCAAGTAATATGGTTGTCTAAGTGCCTGTGAGACATCCTGATGGTAGTGCATTTGATAGTAGGTTTCCTCATTCACAACCTCTCTTTATAATTTTTTGTACACTAACCACCCCTGGGTTGCATCTATTATGGTCTCTAGTTGCAGGCACTGCTCGACCTCCTATGCTAACAGCATCTCGGTGGTCTTCCTGAGCTGTTGATCTTGGTCTCTCTCCATTGTGATAGACTGTACTTGCTACATATCCTAGTCTCTCTCAATAGTATTAACCAAAAAAAATTGTTTGGTCTAATCCCTCTCACCCATCACCACCTACAAATGTTGTATCTATAAATCACGGGGATTTGGCCCAATGATGGCTTTTATGGTGGTTGTTGCTATATCAAAGGTTGTTGATGCACTTTGGGGCCCCCATAACCTATCCATCCTACTAATCTTAGCCATCATGTCCATCATATCCTCAACCCCATCATTTCGCTACCCTATGCCTCTGCCTGCACCCTTCCCTCTTGGTCTCCCTCATGGAGGTATACCTGTTGGATCTATCAATCGACGAGGAGGTACAAACCATGCATCATAAGTAAGTGTTGTCTGTGCATCCTCCTGTCCCTGATCATAGGCCCATGGCCTAGTAACCAACTTTTGAAATCCCTCACAACCTCATGGGTCAAGATCGTAGTTCCCCACACTGTCTCTCAAGCTGATTTGGCAAAGATGGCGGTATACTAATCATTGGGCCTATCTTGCCTCTCACCAAACTGTCTGGAAACCCTATCAGGTAGGTACCTCTCAATGAAATTATGCTCGTGACCTTGCATGAATCAGGTCTTTCTAGAATTTAAGAGCTACTAAACATCATCATACCAAGCTGGCATCTAAATCCAGGGTTGTCATCTGAACACTGTCATATCATCAACATTTAGTCAATGCACATGGTACATCAAAGGCAGGATCACCTCTTGCTCCAATGAAGCACATGACATCAAAAATTGTAATAAACATTTGACCATGTTTGGAGTTTTTATCCCCCAAAATGACAATAATGTCTTTCTTTATGATAGCATCGCTATAATTTAAATTCCAAACTATGACCCCCAAAGCATTTAAAATTCCAAATCAACATATGTGTCACTAAACACATAGGTGTCACAATTTGATTTGGGAAAACCCTAACTCTAATTTTCAAATCAAATTTACATATGCATTGCTATTTATAATCTAAAACCCTAAATCTAAATCATGAACTATGTCGCAAATCACATATGCATCGCCATAAATCCAAATAGTGTCGCTATATAGCAATGTCGCCAAAGTTCAAATTTCAAAATGCATTAAATGTGCCTAAAATTTAAATTCTAAATCAAGTTTCAAATCACATACCAGTGGTCCTACGTCTGGAAGCCTCTAGTACTCGCAAACTTGGTCAGAAATGTGTTGTTGGAGCACTCATTGCACCATCTCATTAGAGGATCATAACTTAATTTGCAAGAATCCTCTAAGGTGTGAATGCACAAATGACTTGAAAGTGACCCTTTATCACCTATTTAAGCCTCCAAATTAGGTTTTTTTTCCCTAATTTAATCTTGAAGCTAAGGCTTTTCACCATTTTCACCAATATTGCTAAGTTGAAGCTTATTTTGCATCATTTTTTTATTTTTGGCATGTTTTTTGCATCCTAGAGCCTTTATGGACCCCTGGGGCAGAATTTATTCTTTGTTGAGAAATCAACCCAAAATTCAAAATTTATTCTTGATTACTCGAAGGGGTAGGGAACTAACTTATTCCTTGCATTGAGGCATCTAAAAATTAGAGTTGTTTTCTATCTAAGTAGTATTTTTAATCCGAAGAGTGTCAGTCTTTGAACTGAAGCAATAGGTACCTCGCTTCAAAGAGGGGAAATATGTAGACACTTAAAAATTTCCTAAATAATACCATAAACTTGAATTAGGTATGGGTATGTGCAGGATCATCATGGAAAAAATAGGCCCTTAAGTGGCGATGAAAATTCAAAAACTTAGAGTTACGCAACTTGACGTAAAAATTTGAATAAGTTATCTATTTTATTTCAAAAATATGTAAGAATAGAGTATGTATAAAAGTGAATGTAGTTTCTAAACTACTAGGTTTATTAAAAAGAAAAAAAACTATTTCATGAAAATTTGAAATTTCAAGGCAATAGTGCTTAAATTTCATGGAAAAAATAAGAAGTAGGTGTCTGTCTGACCACCCTAACCACAATAAAATGATAATATTTTTTTATGATATTTTAGATATAAGTAGAGGACTCATGTCCCGATGTGATGCATATTTTTTTGTAATTTTTTCCAAGTAAATAATTAATTATGATTTTTTTATTACAACTTTTAAAAAATGTAAAAACTCGTATGACTGACCACCTTAACTTGGTCAAAACTTTATGAAATGATCCATTTTTATTTTTTTGTAATCCTATAGTATGCAAAGAAGAGAATGTAACGCATGTTTCAGATTCAAAAAATGTAATACCCTTTTAAAGCTATAGATATTTTTCAATCAGCCTATCAATCAGGACTTTAGTCATAATTCCAATAGAAAATGAATAATAATAATTTATTTAATTCAAACTAAAGCATAATTTATATTGGTGGAAAGCTGAGAATCTCTTTTAAAAATCCTTTTCATTTCATCAATTTTGGGTAAAAAAAAAGTCATCAGGCACATGGGCCATCATATCACTTACATGTCACCACTTCTTGGCCCATCATTATCCTGCACATACCCGTATACTAACATCATTTCCTCCTAAAAGCCATCCTATTTTCACTTAATTGATTAAATTTCCTAGCTATTTAATTAATTGCATCATCTTCATCCATTAATATAATTAATTTAATTAGGTTAATTTCACCCCCTTTCATGCTAACATTTCATGTCTCAATAAATTTAAAAAATCAAACTATTTAATTTAAATCCCTAAATCTTCTTATTTAATTAAAAAACACTAAGTTATTTAATTAAATGTCATTCCACCTTTCCCCCTTTCATTAAATCATTTTATTTAATGAATATCATTTAGTTCTTCTAAATTCCCCTAATTACATAATTAACATTGTTTGATTATCAATTATCTTAATTAATCTAATCTCCCCACTTGCAAGGGAATATTCCTCCTTTGCACATTCCTCCAAAAAGAATATTCCTTAATATTTTGCACAATTTAACTTTTTTTCAATTAACTAATTATCCTTTTCTCTCACCCATGAGGATATTCTAAGGAATATTCATTTTATAACTAACTTACTTAACTTTGTGTGCAAGTTAACTTGTGACCTCTTGTACAAGTTAACTTGTGACCTCTTGTGCAATTCAAAAGTGAATTTGTTTGGATTAAATGTAGGCCCTTGATTAAATCTCATCTTGCATTTTAAACCCTTTATGGGAGTCCATGATCCATGCCTCCAAATTCTTCCATCCTTGACCATTGATTAGCTTTTTCAATCTTAACCCTTCATTTCTCATTTTCTCTCCTATAAATAGGTCACTATTTGGAGACAAATGGATGTTGGGATTTATATCTCAAATTATTGGCTTGTCATATTGCTTTGAAGTTATCCTGTTGGGTTTACTTCCTCTTATCGGCGGGATTTGGTTCTTTGTTCCCCCCGACACTTTGATGACCTCCAAGGTTTGGTACTAACAATTTCCTCTGGCATTTTATAACCTTTGTTGGCTTGTATTTCATGGGATGATGATCGTTGAAAATATGAACTTCAAAACTACATGTTGCAGGTTTTGGAATTCTTGAAACTTTTGACAGACTGATCACTAAATCGTGGAAATTTGAAACCTTGAAACCCATGAGTCATGGGTTGTGAATTTCATGAAATCCTCGATGGACTGATCACCCTTCATCAGCAGGAGGTTGCACTATCGCTGAGACATTGTGAGGTGTCTCTGAGACATGTTGGTTGAAGACTTTTTTGTCTCTGTCAATGAGACTTTGGGAGGTCATCGTGAGTTGGTGAAAAGTCTCTTTGACATGCATGTCTCTTCAACGAACCAGCAGTATTGTGAGTTGCAAGACCTTGTCTATGTGATATCAGGTGCTTGAGGAGAGATTGTCACATGTCTCTTCAACACTCTAATGACTGAATGGTTGGAAAAGTAGATGCTTGTCAATGTGGTGATGCGAGTTTGGTGTGATATTTTCTGATCAAGCAGTGAATTTTGTGGCGGTAAAGACTTGTTGATGGGAGATAACATCATTGGTGGGAGTTTTTAAGATGTCACAATGACAACCCGATGTGTAGCATTGGATCCTCAATGGTGAGAAATTGTGTCTTCGGCAAGACATTGAAGCTTGTGTCACCAACAAAATGATGGAATGATGTAGTGGTGAACTCACTTGTCATTGGGACAGTGCTTCATCAGTAGGACTTTGAAGGTGGTCTCCCTAATATGACAATGGATTACTCAATGACCTGTTGGTTGTGACGGTTCTAGAACGTTATAAGGGAAGAATGAGGATTCTGTGAAAAAGGATGAAAATAATGTGAACCTAAGAAGCCAAAGGGTTGGGTTGGCCGAGAGGTTGGTTGGGAGAGAGTGGACTAGTTAGAGGATATGGATCTGCACTGTATGTTGTTCGAGGATTTTGAATAGTTATGGTTGTTGTCTATATTCTCTGGATGGCCAAGATGTTTAAACTCCTATAAAGGTTGTAAGCCTAAAATATGTTGTAACTCTTTTGTTGTTGAATAATACAATAGCTAGATCTTTTGGAGTGTGGGGTTTTTCACTCGTAAGGGTTTTCTCCACATAAATATGTGTGTCCATTTATGTTTTTCTTTCATGTTGGTTGATTCTAAAAATTTGAATATGTGCATAGTGTTCAATTTGGTTAATTCTTCATGTGCTTTTCTCATAAGGGTTAATGTGGGAAATCAACTGTGCCTATTTCCGCTTTATGACATAGTAGTTGTGTCTTTGAGGTGATTTGTGAATTAAAATCACCAAAGTCACTATTGTTCTTAGATGTTTCTATCTGAGATGACCCGGTTTCCCTTACAAGTGGTATTAGAGCATTTTTCTAGGATTTTCTTACATGCTTGAATGTGCAGGTTTGTGTGTTGCATGTACTTGCATGGACTCGCATGTGTCTTGCATGTTCCTGCATGTTGATGCATGTTGATGCATGTAATATTTTCTGGTGTTTTGATTCTATGGATTCCTTTTGTAAAGGTATCTTAGCCTAGAAAACTTGAGGAGATCTAAAGGAGTCAGTTGATGATTGATCCTTTGGTGAGTAAAAGTCCTTTCTCTTTTTGAGACAACAAACAGTGTGAAAGACATGGAAGATGGAGAAACTAGAGTTGATCATATTGTAATGATGTGGTTTGAGACTCCTAGTTGGCAAGGAATTATCCTAATGCAAGGGGTGTGAGTTTATGCTTATGGTTGTGTTGCAACAGAGTATGGTTCATATTGGGTGTCTATGTGAGATTTTCATTGATGGTATGGATATTATTGTGTTGTTATTCAGCCATGGAGTATTGTGATTGTGCTAGGTGCTTTAACCTAGTATTGAAGGTATTGTTCTTTGTTACCCTAATTACATGCAGGCTATGAAATTGATTTATGGGTGGTCTGAAAAATTTTGAATAACTTGGCTTTCTTGTATGCATGTGCATGTTGGTGGTTCTAGAATTGGCCTGGAGTTCCTATACTACTTGTTCCTTTTAAGGATACCTTGTACTTGCATGGCTCATATTCATGTTCTTTGGTTTTGAAGGTTTTATAAATTTTCCTTAAAAGTCTATGGTGATGCATATTCATGTTATTTCATTGTTATGGGTAACCATGATAGTTGTGTGCAAAATATTGAGTCATCCAGATGTGTAGTGGATATGGGTGTGCATGGGTGTTTTATAAACAGGGTGATTTTGTAGGTTTTACACTATAAAATAATTTCTAGACCCTGGATTATGGGGTGTTACTGGATGAGATAGTTGTAGTTCTACATGCATATTTCATGCATGTTGAGAGGAGGGTAGGTTTCTTCTTTGCATGGGAGCATTGGTAAGTGTACAATCACTCAAGTTTTCTATGGTGGTGCTTAATGGATTCCCTTGACTATGGTACTCATTGTGGACATGATTGGAAAATTGAATTTGAACTTGATCTGGTGTTTGAGTCAAGTTGTCTACATTGTTATTCTCTTTGAGATTTCAGTTTTGCAGTTTCTAGTGTGATGATGGGTTTTCATGTTTTAATTGATTGAATCTACGGTTTGAGAAATGTTGTGGGTTTTTTTTACCTACATGTTTGTTGTGGGACAACTCGAAAGTGTACTATCAATATCCACGATTCTTCATTCTATGATAGTGTAGATCTATTAGTTGGCATTATCTGTGGTCACTTGTGCATTGGTTTGGTTGCTTCAAGATGAGAGGATGGATGATGTAGAGTACCTAAATATTTTTCTATAGGGACCTAGACCATGTGTATCACGATGTCATGGATAGCCTAGGTACACTAGTTTGTGTTTCCTTTTGACAGTGATGGTTTTGTCTTTGGTTTGGAGATCTTGATATTGCTTGGTATTGTTGTTAGATGGACATGATGTTGAGCAAATCTGGAGATTTTTTAGACTGGCAGATGTTTGGTCATGATGCTTGGAGAGCTTGGGTGTCACGGTTCAGTGGGAGCTTTAGCAGTGACTGTGGATTCATCACATGGTGGTGAATGATCTTCTTTAGTGTTGTAGATTTTACTAGGAGGGACTCTTAGATCATGTTGTTGCAGAAGGGTTCTTTTGCATTTGCATGGACACTATTTGAGGATGTGTAACATATTGCAACCATGGAGGAAATTTGGAGTCTTTGGCTAAGGTGTCGGTGGTGCTTTACAAGTGATGTTGGTTTAGAGTTGTTTCATGTCATGTTATACTATTTCTTATGCATTAGAGTTTTGGCATGAGGTATTTCTCTTGATACCATGGTATGTTCACTTGGAGAATGGTATCTCATGAGGGGGATGGTAAGATCATGATTTCATGATAAGTTCTTGGTTCAAATGTTTGTAGCTTTGATAGTGGCCTAGATATTCTATGTGTTTTAGGTGCATTGTTCATATGCTTGAGAACTTCATGATAGTGTAGTAATGTAGATTGGAGTTTAGCATGGGTGATCATTTGTAGGTGCTCATGGATACATGGATAACAAGGTGAGGTTGGAATTCTCTTGAGATGAGAAATGTGTTGTTGATGGTTACTCCTAATGAAGATTTCAGCAGAAATTCTGAGGAGCCTACACCTCGGTTGGACGTGAATTCAACAGAGACCAATGAGGATATTTCTCTTGGATGAGTGATGGTGGCTTGTATATATTGTAGGAGCATTCTCATTCCCCACTCTTGGTCTAATCAGCAATGAATTCTATCTCAAATGTATTTTTCCATTGTATCTTTCAGATCTGTTCTATGATTTCTTTCAAGAAATAGATCTTGAACTAATGTTTAATGGCTCTGGAGGATTACTAGTGGAAGATGGATAGCATGTTTGTCTCCTTGTGAATTTGATTTGATAAGAACAATTAGAAGATAATTTATGGGTGTTTTTTTCTTGAGATGGAAAATGAAGTAGTTTGATCTTCTTCGAGAGGCTTGCATCCATATTGATTACTTGATATATATATGTTGTGTTTGATCTTGGTGATTGAATAGTTGGGTATTGTTATGTTGATCTCTTTGGGGTTATTATGAAGGAGATCATACTTGAAACAACTAGCATTTAGAGGTGTATGTAGGAGGATGCTACATGTTTATGATTTGCAGTTTTTTCTCTTTAGTCTAGTTCTTCTTCCTATATGTTCAAACTCATATGACTTTAGGTGTGATATTTCTATGTGGATCTATGATGATCACTAGTTTGTGTTCATGTGTTGTCAATTGGGTGATGACGTGGAGGTTCTTGTGTCTCTTTCTTCTGTCAGATATGGAGAATATGGGAGAGCTTTGGAAGACTATTGAGAGAGATTTTTTTTGTAGCAGTTGGTTGCAAGTTTTCTAGATCTTTGTGGATGTTTCCTTGGTACTAGATTGTTACACTTTTTATGTGCTTTCATTGGTAGACTTTCTATTCCTTTGATCTTTAAAATTTGGTATTACCCATGTAGTGGGAGTTTCTAATTGTTCTTTTTCTTCTTTGACTGGTTGGCACATGGAGATTTATTTTGCAGTTGATGGGTTGGCTATAAAGATGGAATGAGTTTAATAATGAATGTACCTTGAAGGTATGTGAGATTGGATGTATAGAAAAATTTTTGGGTGCTATTTTTAGTCATGTGGGTTGATCAGTTGGATGGGAGTAGTTAGTTTTTTGGTTGCAGTTCTATCTAATGTTCTATCTTGTTTCTAGAGAATGGCTCCACGATTGTGTTCTAGTTGGGGCTTTGAAGTTGGTTATTTTGTACAAGCTATGAACATAATGAAGTGGTGGCAAGTAATAATTTCTATAATTTGGGCCTGGAGATGGTTTTCTCTCAAACTCATGCATATATACCATGGCATGTTTCTTTCCTTTGGAGGATGGCTGAAACAGTTGCCTGAGATGGTGGACATTATAGAATTTTGTTGCATGTCTGAAGATAGGGACTTCGATATATGATTGGTAGAAGCTAATAAGTTCTTTATCAAGTGGGAGCATGTTGGGATTTATGTCTCAAATTATTGTCTTGTCATATTCCTTCGAAGTTATTCTATTGCTCTGACTTTCTCTTATCGGCGGGACTTGCTTCTTTGTTCCCTATGATGCTTTGATGACCTCCATAGTTTGGTGCTAATAGTTTCCTCTAGAATTTTATTCCCTTTTTTGGCCTATATTTCATGGGATCATTGAAAATCTGAAGTTTGAAACTACATGTTGTGGGTTTTGGAATTCTTGAAACTTTCGACAAACTGATCGCTAGATTATGAAAAGTTGAAACCTATGAGTCACAAGTTGTGAAGTTCATGAAATTCCTGATGGACTGATCACCCTTTGTCGGTAGGAGGTTGCACTATCATTGAGACTTTGTGAGTTCTCTCTTAGACATGCTAGCTAAATACTTGTTTGTTCCTCTCAATGATACTTCAGGAGGTTGTCGTGAGTTGGTGAAAAGTCTCTTCGACATGCATATTTCTTCGACGGAACAAAATTATAGTGAGTTGTAAGACCTTTTTGATGTGATATCAGGTGCTTGGAGAGAGATGGTAAAGTGTCTCTTTGACACTTTGATGACTAAATGGTTGGCGAATTGGATGCTTGTCGATGTTACAATGTAAGTTCGGTGTGAGATTGTTTGTTGTCTCTTTGATACCCATTGACTGAAGTTTTGGTGAGTTTGATGGAGCATTGACTTACATGGAAGTAAAGAATTGTCATTGGGAGATGACATTATTATTGGGATTTTGTAAGATGTCACAACAACAACCCAATGTATAGCATTGGATCCTCATCGATGATAAGTTATGTCTTCGGTGAGACACTGAAGCTTGTCTCACTGACGGAACGATGGATAAATGCAATGGTGAACTCACTTGTCATTGGGATAGTGCTTCAATGGTAGGAATTTGAAGGTGGTCTCCCTAATATGACGATGGCTGACTCGGTGACCTATATAGAATGTCTCGATGGGACCTTGGTGTAGGGCACCTAGTGGATTTCATGCCTCCATGAGGCAATTTTGTAATTTTTGAGTTTTTGGTGTTTTTTTTTGTAATAAGGTCATATTTGACCATTTAAAATTTGTTTGAGTCATTGATCAGGTTGCTAGGTGGTTTGGGGGTCAAATTATCAAATCTTGCAAATATTGCTAATGTTGTCAAAATGCAAAAATAAGGAATATGAAGGGTCATTATGGGAAAAGGAGTTATTTGGTCATGGAAACTCAAAGGGAAGTTGGAAAATGGATTTCATATGTTTAAATTGGCCTTGTGAAGGCGAGCCCAAGGTTGGAGAGTTGTATTTTGTTGAAAATTCTTTAAAGAAGCCTTGTTTTTTGCAATTTTCCCACATTTTTCTGTTTCAGAGTATTGTACATTTTTGTATGGAAATTTTATGGTTCCCAGTTGATTTTAATGGATGGATAACTGAATTATATTTTTTTTGGTTTTGTTCATCAAATTTCATTGATTTTTGAGTGTTTTATCACTATTTTACTCAAGGTATGTTTGAATCCATAGTTGAATAGGGTTAAGAGGAACAAAAATGAAGAACTCTCCATTCCATAAATGAAAACTTATAAAACTCAATGGAATAGAGGTAGATAGGGTATATTTTGTGTGTGTGGTGTTTTCAGGAGAAGGGTGAAATATTTGATGAATTTTGGGTGATGCCCTAGTTGGAAAACCTCATTGTTTTGGGCAAGATTGATGCCTAGAATGTATGGTTTGATGAAAAGCCATTGAAAAGAGGCGGGAATTATTTTGGAGAGTTTTTGCACACAATATTAGACATGGTAAAAAAAAATTTGAAGTGAATTGAGACTTGGGAGTCTTAGAACCAATAAATCCCTATGTGAGCAAGCCTAATTGTGTTAGTTGCAAAAATAGGACAGTCATTTTTTTACCCTCACTTTCCAAAATAACCTATACCCATTTGCACATATGTTTAAGAAGGCACAAATGGGTATCTGAAAAAGGTTTTATATTTTGGATATGAGGTCTGGTTTGTAATTTATCACTATTTTATCAGTTTTGGAATTTTACTAGAATTGGGTGACCTTAGTAGGGAAACCATAGAATTTGGTTAGATCTCAGCGCTTGGAAGCCATGGAGAGTTTGTACAGGTCATGTGGAAATATTCAAATTCATCTCAAAGTTTTGTTAAGATTCTTGAGTGTTGGTTACCAAATTTGAAGGTTTTAGCATTATGTAGGCTTAAGGGCCCATTGAACCAATTCTAAAGTTTTAAGGAATAAGAACCCTTAATCTTAAAACATGATGTCTAATCATTGATTCCTACCCCTTTCTCTACATCACACCTAATGGATGGTGAGGTGGAAAATAGTATTCGACTGACTTGTTGGTTGACGCTTCTGGAACAGGTCTTGTGGACATATTCAAAGGTGTCTCAGAGTTTTGGTAAGAGTCTTGAGTGTTGGTTACCAAAATTGAAGGTTTTAGCCTTGTGTAGACTTAAGGGAATTGAAGAAATTCTAAATTTTTAAGGAATAAGAACCCTTAACCTTAAAACATGATGTCTATTCATTGATGCCTACCCCCTGCTTTACATCAGACCTGATGGATGTGAGGTGGAAAATAGTGTTCGGCTGACTTGTTCGTTGTGACGGTTCTAGAATGTTATAATGGAAAAATTAGGATGATGTTAAAAAGGATGAAAATAATGTGAACCTAAGAAACCGAACGGTTGGGTTGGCCGAGAGGCTAGCTAGGAGAGATTGGACTAGTTAGAGGAGATGGATATGCACTGTATGTTGTGTGAGGATTCTGAACAGTTACAATTGTTGTTTGTATTCTCCAAATGGACAAGATGTGTAAACTCCTATAAAGGTTGTAAGATTGAATTTTGTTGTAACTCTTTTTTTGTTGAATAATATAATGGCTAGATATTTTGGAGTGTGGGGATTTTTACCCATAAGGGTTTTCCCCACATAAATTTGTGTGTCCATTTATATTTGTCTTTCATGTCAAGGTTGATTATGCAAATTTGAATATGTGCATAGTGTTGAATCTGGTTAATTTTACATGTGCTTTTCTTAAAAGGGTTAATATTGGAAATCAATTGTGTCTATTTCCGCTTTATGGCAAAATAGTTTTGTCTTTGAGGTGATTTGTTAATTAAAATCACCAAAGGCACTATTGTTCTTAGATGTTTCTATCTAAGATGACCCATTTTCCCATTCAATGGATCCATCTTTTAACATTAGAGTTATTCTATTAAAATCACTCACACTCATATTTAGCACAAATTTAACATATTTAGGTTCATTTTAATTGCATTAATTAGCTTTAAGCTTGCATTAATGGCTTCCATGATCACATAATGCATCCATTTAGCTTGTTTATTAATTAGGGTTTTGAAGATATTTTAGTTTAGAATCCATTTAGATTAGCTTAGTAATTGCATATCAAGACATATTTTAGCATCATGTTAAATTATCTTTCATCATGTGTTCATTTAGATTAAAATCATGTTTTCATACATATCTCATAATTGTTCGATCGGTTTTCTTCAATAAAACTAACTAGAACAAGCTCATTTATCCACGAGATTGGGAAATCAATGTGACACCACTCCCACAATAGGATAAGTTTTGAATGGATTAGAGTAGACATTTAACAATTTAATAGTTTAGAATGCTTAGTTTTAATAAATGTTTAGTTTAATTTGCATTTGATTGATCTTGTTGAGATTGGTGTTAGTGGCTTCATTATGCTTCGTTCTCCATGGATCAAGCGTAATCAACCCATACTAATCCGTCGATCACAATTATATTATTACATAATATTATAATATAGTATTATATATTAATATGTTTAATATATTATAATATTATAATATATTATATATAATTTTATATTATAATATATTATATATAATTTTATATTATAATATATTATATATAATTTTATATTATACCATACAATAATATATGAATACATATAATACCTTACATATGTATAATACAAACAACACTTGATGGTCAGGTCCCAAACCTAACCAAATTAAGAAAAATAAACCTAAATGAAACGAATATCTGTTTCTAAACGGATATTCGTTTTATAACGGATATTTGTTTCTAAATAGATATTCGTTTTATAATGGATATTTGTTTCTAAATGGATATCCATTTTTGTAACGAATATTTGTTTCTAAATGGATATCCGTTTAGGTTTGTTGTTTCCTATGGCACCATGTACTTTCTACCCTAGCCTAGAAAAAGTCAAAGTAGATTTTTTGCATTTTTGAGCAAGTTAAAAATGCTTTTATTTTCACATTGCCACTTTTTGGACCCCCATGATCTTGCACAAACCCATACCATGTCCCCTAACCCCTATGGCTGCTCGAATGATCATACTCAATATCTGTGGTAAGATCCAAGTGGTATGTGCAACAATTTGACAGTAGAGTCACAACAAAATCACACTTAGAGCTCTCAAACCTCTCAAAACAAAATGCACAAATGAACCTTTTTGCACCCCCTAGGTCTTACTTATAGCCTTTAGGGTGAGATTTTTTACCCCCTTTATAACTGGGTGCATCAACTTCAAACTTCAAATACAAAAATGGACACCCCGGAGGCTCTAAAATCAAAATCTTTTACTACCAACGCATGTAGCACTATAAAATTAACTTATTGAAACAATTTCCCAATTTTTATATTTATTTTTCAAAATTTGTAAATTTTTCGGAGAGGGCGTCAACCTATCCCACTGTCACCAAGGCATACAAGGCAACTCATGAGCATAATTTTTTGAATTTTCTTTGATATAATGCTATAAAAGCGTAGTATATCAAATAGGGGCAAAATGTAGATACCCTAAATCTCCTTGACCTATAAATAACACCTTTTTACTAATTTTCCCTAATGATCAAATAATACCTTATTATTTAATTATTAGATCAATCTTCATATTCTACTATTAATTAAGTAATTTTTCATTATTTAATTAATTCATTTAAATTCATCATTTCTAACTAATTGAATAAATCATATTTATTTAATAAACTCTTGATTATCCATCATCCCTGACTAATTAAATAAATCATATTTAATTAATTAAGTCTTAATTTATCATTATTCTCTCCGACTAATTAAATAAATAATCTTTATTTAATAAAGTCCTAATTAAACATTATTCTTATTTGTTAATTAAATAAACCTTATTTATTTTATTATGCCGCTAACTTAACTAATTCTTTTATTTTAATTAAATAGTTATCATTAATTATTTAATTAACATAAAACACCTTTCTCATATTAAATAATTGTTACAAATTATTTAATTAAACCACTTTCCCCTTATAGATTAAATAATTTTAATTAAACCACTTTCCCCTTATAGATTAAATAATTAAATTAATTATTGAATTCTCCAATATTCACTCAACATGATCTATTAACAAATAAAATTTTGTTTATTAATTCAACCTTTATTTGCACATTCCTCTAAATATTAATTAATTATCCTCACACATTTGAATAATCGATCATATCCACTGATTATTCAAATCCCACTAATAAATGTATCAATTTTCGTCGATTATTCAAATCTTGATGATTAATAGATTAATTTTCATTGATTATCCAATCAATTCCCTTGATTGGATCGAGAAGGCTAGTTAATTATTCAATCTATTTCCTCTCAATGGACCTTGGCCATTGATCATGGTATTTCATCTTTTAATCTATATCATTCATTTGAAATACAAATTTCAATAAAAGAAAGCCTTGTTGCACATTCATGGCTAACCACGAACTCTTTTTCATCATTACAATTCTCAAATATACTTGAAGATTCATAATGACAGAGTACCATAACCACAACTAAAAGAAAATCTTACAAAGAAGGATCAATGGAAGTCATTCATGGCAATACAGTTGTAAATGTAATCAAATTTGTTCACTAAAGGGATCCTAATACAATACTAGATTGAATTGAAGTCAAGAAAACTGTATGAGAAACTTCCTAAGACAAATAATATTTATTCTCTATGTTCAGATTTTTGATTCTTTAGATTTTTGATTTCCAGATATGAATTAATTATTGAATGTGCTAATTGCAGAACATTGTTTGATTTCTATGTTTGCATATCAAATGAGGTATCGCCATAAATAGGTGAGGAGTCTGCCCCCCAAGAGGCGTGCCTCATGAGAGGACGTGTCTCCACGAGTGGAGGTCCACTCATGGGACGTGTCCCTTAGGATGCGGGTTTAACAACTTGATTACCATTTGTTGTGTATACTCTTCACACGGATACATCTTTCTATATGATGGCGGATGACATAAGAGAATTCCGATTTCACATGAATGCAGAATATAATATCACGGGAATGATCGAATTTATATGAATGCTCATAATTTCAATTTTAAATGTTTCCTTTATAAATAGCATATCATGAATGATAATTTTGATCACTTATGAATGATAATGATACTTGCATCATTGTCATTCATATCTGACCGAAGCTATCACCCATTAACACTCCCTCTTAGCTAGGGAAGATATTTCAAATCAAATCAGTCAAGATATCACCTTCACACGTGATATGATATGTTTCTTCAAAGTTGTCAAGTCACATGACATTCTTCATAACACATCTTCATCATTTCAACACTCCCTCTTTAACTAGGAAGAATAACTTCCAAAAGTGATATCACCTAACTCGTGATATCAGAAGATATGATATGCTTCTGAAAGTGTCAAGTCACATAACATTCTCCATACACATCTTCATTATGGTATGTGCACTGACATCAAGTCACATGATGTCTACCATAATTCATGGCATATCCATGGATATAATCATCCACCATGATTATCTCTTATGGATCACAATGACCTTCAGATATCAAGTCTCATGATATCCATCAAGGTGTCTAAGAGATACTATCATGACATGTCCACAGATATCAAGTCATATGATATCTATCATGATAGTTCATCATTGTAGAGTCGTCACTTTACAATGTCAAATACAAGTGTTCATTATCAGAAAGATCGTCACCTTTCGATAATGCACACAGGGGGAGCAGGCCCATACAGTCATGGAGTCACACACATGACAAAAGAGTTTACACATTAAACATCTTTATATATTAGTACAATTTATAAAAAAATTGTATTTCAAACATAAATAACAAATTACATTTCAACCATACCAAGTTTCTTCCTGAAGTGCTCTACCTTGATCCAGGAGAGAGGCTTGGTGAGAATGTCTTCAGTTTGATCATTTGTACTAATATACTCCAACTGAATCACTTTCCTTTCCACCATATCTCTCACATAATGATAGGGGATCTCAATGTGTTTAGATCTATCATGAAAGACAGGATTCACAGAGAGCTTTATACAACTCTGATTATCACAATGAATAATCGTAGGATTCAAGGGCTCACCAAAGAGTCCCACAATCAATTTATGAAGCCACACTGCTTCTCTTGCTCCCATTGAGGCTGCAATATATTCAGCTTCTGTTGAGCTCTATGCAACTGACGATTGTTTTCTACAAATCTAGGAGATCGTAGCCGATCCCAAACTAAAACAGCATCCTGATGTTCTTTTTTGATCAATTACACTTCCAGCCCAATCTGAATTAGAGTACCCATGTAAATCTAGTGGATCATTCTTGTAATGAAGACCATATCCAATGGTTCCTTGAAGATATCTAAAAATATGTTTTACAGCCATCAAGTGAATTTCCTTGGGTTCACACATGAACTGGCTAAGGGCATTTACAGCATAGCAAATATCAGGTCTGGTTTTAACCAAATACATCAAGGATCCAATCATCTATCTGTAAAGGGTCAGATCTGCACATTTGAATTTTGTTGTTGCTTCTTTCAATTTGTGAAGATTGGTTTCCATGGGTGTGGACATCGGTCTACAGTCCAACATTCCAAATCTTTTTAGAATGTCAATAGTATACTTCCCTTGATTTAGTATAATACCTTCTGATTTCTACCATACTTCCAAACCAAGGAAGTAGTGAAGAATACCCAAGTCTTTCATGTCAAATTCAGAGATTAGATCTTGTTTCCCTTGAGCAATGAGGTGATCTTCTCTTGTTATTAGTAGGCCATCAACATATAAAATAATTATAAGCATATCACCTTTGATTACCTTGAAGTATAGATTGGAGTCAGCATCATTCTTGGAAAATCCTAATCCCAAGAGATAGCTATCAATTCTTTCATACCAGACCCTGGGAGCCTGTTTAAGTCCATAGAGAGCTTTCTTGAGCCTGCACACATGTGAGTTAGATTTATGTATCACAAAACCTTCAAGCTGTTCCAAATAGACTTCCTCTTCAATGATTCCATTCAGGAAGGTAGTTTTCACATCCATTTGATGGATCTTCCATCCTTTAGCTGCTACAATGGCTAATACTGCTCTTACTGATGTATAACGGGCAACAGGTGCAAATGTTTCTTTGTAATCAATGGCTTCTTTTTGAGAAAAACCCCTAGCCACAAAACGTGCTTTATGTTTTTCTATACTGCCATCAGCAGCATGCTTGATTTTGAAGAGCCATTTAGAAGAAACAACAGATTTCTCTTTTGGTCTAGGCAGTATGTCCCATACATCATTCTTTAGTATGGACCGGTACTCCTCTATCATTGCATCCTTCCAAGCTTGATGTCAGAAGGCTTTTGTAACACTGGCAGGTTTAGAATTTATGATGTTGTTCATTAGGGCAACATAGCTAGAGAAACGTTTGGGTCTTTTACTCTCCCTGAACGTTCCTTTAGGTGCTGCATGATCCTCTGCTTCTTTGATCATCTTCCTTGCCCAAAGTGGTCTCTTTCTGCCAATGTCATTTGTGTCCTCATTTGAAGTGGTAGGAGGTTCAAGTGGCATTTCCTCAGGATGCTCCCTCTGAATCTCAGGAGCAGGTTCCATTTCAGGTATCCTAGGGAAATAGGTTTTTTTTCACTCGTACTTCTTGCCCTCTTGAATGCAATTTCTTCTTCGAAGATGACATCTCTGCTCAAATCAATTTGTTTATGCCCAGGTATGAATATTCTGTAAGCTTTGGAGGTTTCACTATAACCCACAAATACTCCCTTCTTTCTAGAAGGTTCTAGTTTGAATCTCTTCTCTTTGGGTACATGAATATAGACAGGGCAGCCAAAAATCCTAAGATGGCTAATGTCAGGTTTTATGCCGGTAAAGGCTTCTTCAAGAGTTTTGTTATCAAGATGAGAATGAGGACATCTATTTTGGATATAGACAGCAGTCCTAGAGGCTTCTTCCCAGAAAGATGTTTCAATGTTTTGGTCTAGAAACATTGCTTTAGCAGCTTCTACAATGGTTCTATTTTTTCTCTCAGCAACCCCATTCTGTTGAGGATTGTAGGCAACAGTGAATTCCCTCTTAATTCCGACACTCATGCAGAATTCTTTAAATATCTCAAAGGTATATTCTTTTCCATTGTCTATCCTTAAGGTTTTTATTTTCTTTTCGGAGAAGTTTTCAGTGAGGGCTTTAAACTCTTTGAACCTTTTGAGGATTTCTATTGACTCTTTGCATTTAAGGAAATAGATCCAGGTTTTCCTAGAGAAGTCATCTACAAATATAACATAGTATAGAAATCCTGCTTTAGAAGGTACAAACATGGGTCCACAAAGATCAGAGTGAACTAGTTCTAATACATTAAGGGTTTTACTTAGGCTATTCTGGAAGGATCCTTTAGTATTCTTTCCTAGGGCACAACCTTTAAAAGTTCCCTCATGAGATAGTTTTAGCTTGGGTAGGCCTGTAACAAGTTTTTCCATAGAAGGTAGGGCATGGAAATGAAGGTGACCTAGTCTTCTATGCCAGATTTCATTCGAATCAATAGTGTCAAGGGTAAGGGCTTGTTTAACCTCAGTGCAAAGTTTGTAAAGGTACCCTTGTCTTATGCCTATAGTATGTGCTTTCTTGATAGTTGAGTTTTTAGGCCATACTAGAACTTTTCCATCTATGAATGTAACTATGTAGCCATTGTCTTCAGGGTAGATATGGATATAAGATTTCTCTTAATTCTAGGTACAAATAGGACTCCAGTGAGTTTAGAGAAATCCCAAATTTCAACTTGATAGAGCATGTTCCAACCCCTTTTACAGGGTATGCTGAATCATCCCCGATGGTTACTTCTTCATCAAACTTTTCAGTCATGGAGTTTAGGTGTTCTCTGAACCCTGTGATGTGTCTAGATGAACCACTATCAATTACCCAATTTTGAGTGTTGTCAGATACTTGATTAGAAAGGGCTGTGTAGAACACAAGGTTCTCAGTTTTCTTAGGTTCAACCACTGGTTCCCTAATAGTTTCTCTCATAAGTGATATTAGTTTATCTGCTCTTGTAAGATGATTTTCAAATCTGATCACAATAGACATTATGAAGAATGTGATGTGAATTTGATTTAGAAAATACGAATTTCTTTTGAGCAATCTAATTTTAGATTTGATTTGGATTCGCACAATGTGGCTCTGATACCATGTAAATGTAATCAAATCTGTTCACTAAAGGGATCCTAATACAATACTAGATTGAATTGAAGTCAAGAAAACTGTATGAGAAACTTCCTAAGACAAATAATATTTATTCTCTATGTTCAGATTTTCGATTCTTTAGATTTTCAATTTCCAAATATGAATTAATTATTGAATGTGTTGATTGTAGAACATTGTCTGATTTCTATGTTTGCATATCAAATGAGGTATCGCCATAAATAGGTGAGGAGTCTGCCCCCTAAGAGGCGCGCCTCATGAGAGGACGTGTCTCCATGAGTGGAGGCATGTCCACTCATGGGACGTGTCCCTTAGGATGCGGGTTTAACAACTTGATTACCATTTGTTGTGTATACTCTTCACACGTATACATCCTTCTATATGATGGCGGATGACATAAGAGAATTATGATTTCACATGAATGCAGAATATAATATCACGAGAATGATCGAATTTATATGAATGCTCATAATTTTGATTTTAAATGTTTCCTTTAGAAATATCATATCATGAATGATAATTTCAATCACTTATGAATGATAATGATACTTGCATCACTGTCATTCATATCTGACCGAAGTTATCACCCATGAACAACAGTGAAGGCGAAGATTTCAATTTATTGAAATCTGGTTAAATTCTTATATTGTATTTTTTCTATTGAATAGATTGGATCTTTTTTGAGTAATTAGGATTTGAATATAGTGGTTGTGTGATTCATTTCCTATTATCTCCATGACCCTAGGTCAAATTTTTAGTTTACAAATACAAGTCTTTTTCACCATTTGAAATTTTATAAAATCTAGTGTGCTAATTAATCATCCTAAAAGTAGTCAAGGCAATTCAAGGGTAGAATTATCAACATTATTACAACGCTTTCATCAATTAAGATAATTATTTCAATTCATTAGAGAAAAATAAAAAATAAAGAAGAATTATCTAAGCACCATCATGAGCTATCATGCAATTATTATGGAGAAGTATTGAGTTATCCTCTACATGCTATCTATAGAAAACTATTATATTTTTTGGAATAACCTCTTATAGGTCTATCAAGAAATCAAAGCATCCATCAATTAACATTTGTGGTAACTTGTGGTGTGTCATCACTTCATCAAGGATTTCATACCAAAGGTAGCTTTATCATTTATCATTTTAGTCAATTATTATTGTTTTGGCCTCTACCCAACCTAGGGCATTCCCTCTTGATCATCATCATTTATCATACGTGGAGGTGGAAAGACAAAAATGGGGTTTGACTTTGGCAACCCCCTATATAGCACAACCTTTCCCCTCTTTTCATGCCTACAAGTTAGATCCAAAAATTTCATCAATTGACAGTCAGAAGAAACGCAGAGAAAACTACAACCTACATTTTAGAGTTTTAAAATCCTCAAATGAAGCATCCCAAGTCTAGGTCACCTAGCACCCATGTCCCAAAAATTTAGCCTCAGCATTTAGTCATAGGTTTCTCTCTATCACCATTTCTCAAATCTAGGTGTGTCTTGTTATTTTCTATTTTTTTCTGTATAGTAAAAGGAATTTTTAGATGTAGGGTTATATTTCAAATAGGCTTGTTAAAAATCACATGAAGTTCATCTTCCTCCCAACATAAAAATAAAAACTCTAGGAGATTGGATCTCCCTTGTGGTTGCAAGCTAATCATCATGCATAGTTAATTTTGTGTCTAAATGTGGTTTCAAGTGAAAAGAAGGTAATCCTAGTTAGATCTAGGATCACTTTTTGTACATCACATGAGGAATATGGCTTCTTATACAAGTAACATAATGATAGGATTGATATGATGAAAGATGAAATGGAAATGATGAATATAAGCTAGGGTATGGAAGAAGTAGATAGAAAATGAATGAAGTACATAGAAAATGAGAGAAGTAGGTAGAAAATTAAGCAACATGAAGCTATGAATATGGAAGATTCTTACAAATAGGATGAAAGGCCTCTCATTTATAGAAATTCCATGAGAGAAATTAAGGGCCAAGATGAATTGGTTGATGAATGGCTAGGATTGGTTAAGGATTAGAGTTGGGATCAAGGGTTGTAGTCATGTGACAAGTGTCACATGAGGCATAATGTATAGGTTTAGGATTAGGATTAGGGCAACTTACTTATGTGAATGGCTAGGATTAAGAGGTGGGATATTAAATGAATGGATGAGATGAAAATTTAGTTTGACTTTTGAGAAGTTTCTAGGTTCAATGAATCTAGACAAGGTCTTAGCTAGACATGTGAAGGGAACACTTGTCACATGATGAAAAGTTTAAATTATGATCCATGTGAATGAATCCAATGGCTAGGATTAAATGGATAAGAAATGAAGGATAAAGGAAATTAGATAATGAAGGAAAAAGTAATAGGAATTAATTAACTTAAATTAATTAATTAATTGATTTAGTTCGAGGATTTTGAGCATAAAGGTAATGGATAAATTAATTGGCTAGGAGAAGATGGGATAAAGGTGATGGAATAAATTGATTAATTTAATTAATGGCTTAGGATAGTCTAAAATTAGGTGTAGTTAGGTAAGATTAGATTTTAGGTGTCAACAAAATGAAATCCATAAAGTTATTTTTATCACAAGATGGTAATGTGATAATAATACTTTTGTTTGAAGAAAAAGTCAATAAAAGCATTAAAACATGAAGCTAAGACTAAAATAAATATAGAAAATAAGTTTAAACATGTAAAATAGATCTAGACATACAAAAACATATGAACAAGAGATAGATTAAAATAAGTTAAATGGATTTTTTATGAATAAGTGTCTATATTATCATTTATAAAATAATGCTACACAAAATTCAACAAAAAAGATGGGTGAAAAAAAGTCACACCCCAAAAGTCTATACGTGGCTAAAGTCTGAAGCATAAAGACATAAACAAAGGTTGCTTAGCAGTGAGAGTAGTAGTGGGGAGAGGAGGAGGATCTTGGTCACCCTATTTACCCATACATCAATGGAGTCCATAATGACCAGAGGAGGTCCCACCCATCATTGTCCTTATCTTTATCTTCACTAAATAAATTTTATCAACATACTACAAAATAAACATTAAAATGAATACAATTTGTAATAACAAAATATACAATATACTGCTCTTTATCATTATATTATTATTTAAAACTTTAATTAAAACTCATTTAAAAACAAACGAATGGAATGCATATTTTAAAGGCATATTTTTAACCACAAACATTGAGATCAGAAATAAGATAAGCACGCTAATAAATGATTAAGACTCCAAATATATATATAATCTTTTCTTAAGACACCAAGCATTAGAAAATGCCCACGATAACGTCGCTAATGATGAGATGGGACGTAATGAAACACCCAGAAACAGGCCGGCTCCCTACGCGGGGCGAGATGAGAGGCACCAAAATTTACAAATATTCCAAAAAACACAATAGGTGCTGTTTTGTATTTTATAAGAGAGCAATAAGTCGGCGTGAAAGATGCTTTATGTCCAGGACCAATGAATACGCCATTCTCATAATATGAGCTTTTATCTATCTATATAAATTATCCAAATACGAACCAGGCTTTTTGCAGAAATTAAGATGATATTCGACTGAAGAGGAAGGTAGAACGTGGTATTGCTTCGGTTCAGCCCGTTCAACAATATGTGCAGTGCTGATAGAGTCTGAGCCGAACCAATATCACATTTTATCTCCCTTTTTAGGCTTCAAGGCCGACTATTCTTTGGAGCTTTCTGTACTCTGGTTCAGTCGGATGAGCTTTCGATTGAGTAAGAATGGCGGCGTTCTGATTAGTCCTGTGGAGGTTTGAGGAGCCCTTCTGCTTTCTTTGCTTGGTGGATGATTAGCTGAGAAGTGCTGGTCTTTCTATTACCTGGATTGATTACATGGTTGGATTCAGGATTGAACTCTATCCTTTCTATCGTTTTTTTCATATCTTTTTTATGTTTCCTGTTATCTGTATCTTTTGGAGATATTGTCATTGGGTGGGTCTTTTTTCTTAATTTCCTTTTCCTCATGCTTGTTTCGTTGGGCTAAATTTAAACTAAATTCTTGTCTTTTTTTCAAAAGATTAATTTATAATATTGCAATTGTAAAATTTACATATTTATATTAATATTTATTTAGTAATAAGTTTATTTTGAGAGTATTTTAATATAATAATATAACATGTAGCACATTTTTTATTAAGTTTGGTTGTACTGTTATCGATTCTCACTTACACACATTTTCGTATGTGTATTCTTATTCTCATTATATTTATATTGGTTATTTTATTTTCACATTATTTATTAGCCTTGATTCCCGCACATTCATCTTTAATCTCCAAATTTCACATTCTCCATCTTAGATCATTTTTCGTGGTGTATAGGAGCAATCTTGCACAACATAGGTATAACTCAATATTTAAAAAAAAAAAATCAAAAGAATAACTCATACCCTTTCCTCATAGCCAATGTGAGCCAACTTGGTATATAATTATGCAATGATTCATTATGTCTTAGTATTTAAAAACATCTATTTAACAATTAAACATATCCATTCATCATTTAAAAGGCTAGAGTATACAAGGACTTCGTAAGAACACTTCACTTTGAAGTAGTTAAAAGAATCATAGCATTCCATTAGAATCAATATCTAGTATGTTTTCTTGCTATCTACTAGTCTTTGTCAAAATCATTAAGTCAATCTAATCAAGATGGTCAATCAAGGAGAAATTTACCCTTACAATCTAGTGATTTATCCAAAGTATTTGTCAATATTACTAGTCCTAAAACTTCAATGTAGAGAATAGGCCATAGTGAAACCAGCTACATCTACTCATTGCTGAAAATTTCATTCCCATAGGTTACAAATATCTTTTACACATTACGTCATTCTCATGGCAAATAATTGATTCCATAAGGTGTAACTTTAATCCCAGATATTTAAAAGATTATTTTGATATTGAGGAAATTTCCAAATAGTGAGTGCCTACTTTTAGTATTGAGATAAATAGAATCTAATACCATATCAAACTTTGTTCTTTTTTGTTGTCCTACAATGTAAGTATTTAACCCATTTATGTTTAATTTCTTAAAATAACACTAATGTACACACTTTATCATTCATTGTCATTTTAAATAATCTAGGTTAATTGTGACTAATTTTCTTGCATTCATTTAGTTAACCTATATTAAGTTTAGACAAAGATTTATTTTTATTTTTATTTTGGTGAACTCATATAATCTTTCATCACCATAAGTTTTTCACTAGGGTTTGAACTTGAAATTATTTTTAGGGATTCAAATTTGCATTTCTTAAATTTGTTATACCATTTTGAGTTATTGCTAAGGTGTTATGCTCATATACATTGCTATCTCAATGTTATTTTTTTTTCTATGGTTTGTGATTTATTATGACCTCTATCATTGTCTTACATCCCCACACTTGGATACCTTATTATGATTTAACTTATTATGTCCAATATATTACTGATTTTTCCAATTTTCCCAAATCTAAAATTGTTAAATAGTTTTTCATGTTTCTATCCTTCCTTTCCATTGTATACTATTTGTCACGAGCTACTTATAACCCTAAGATCTTCCATTCAAAAGGAAAGCTCTTTTAAACCCTACTATAGCCACCCTTTCTAACACTAATTTGAATTATTGTGTTGATAACCACTTAGGAGATCAACTAGGCTATGATCATAAAGCTCTCTTGGCTAAGAATGATCTATCATTTGCTAGGAAAGTGCTAATTGATTTATTTATGCAAGTCAAGTCACCTTATCAATTATAAAATATTAGTTATAATAATTTAGAATGGAACCTCTATATTATGAATAAATTGCATGATTTTGAATCTATATTGACCCCTCCTGATTTTTAATTTTGTAAAATCTTCTTCTAATCTAATCCCCACTTTCACCACCCCCATGACTAATGTTGTTGCTCCTAGTGTAGAACTTACTACTGCGCTCTTTCCTTTCACCTTTTACATTGGCTTTCTACATCAATATAGATTGTATCCTAACTATACCCCTTTCACCATACCTTTTTCTAGTGTACCCATGCCCTTTAGTTTTTTGTTTATATCCCATCCTTCTACCCATGCACAAACACTAGTGTTACACCCTCCATTCATGTGTACTACATAATTATTACTTCCCAACATTTCATAGATATTATTTTTCCATCTCAAATATTGGCCAATTATCCCACTATGTGATGAATCAATTCATTTCTATGACCTTTCCCTTAAACTCACAACCTTAGTTTACCTCCTCAACTATTTCACATAAACCAACACTACCCTTGTTTCTACCTCTAACTTGCATGTGCTATTACAAGTAGTGGCCAATTTACATAAGGAAATGAATAAAAAAGGAATGAATATAATAATTATAATTCATAACACTAATTTTCATTTATATTTTAGATAGTCATGTGTCTATTGTCTCTTAGTTTTATGACTCCTAGATTTGAACTATATAATATAAAAAGGATGCCCAAGTATCTATATAAAAAAATTCATCACTAAATGCATTATGAATGATGATTGGTAGTACCATTAAAATTTTAGGGTTATTTCAACTCCTTAACTTCTAAAAATCCCTTTCCCTTCATTGGATTTTTTTCTTTTGTTAAAATCTCATATTGACTTGTTGGCCAGATTCTTGATGTTTTAAGTTTTTGCTCAAGCCATTTATATTCATTAAAATTATCGACCCTTTATTTTCCTAGCAACCACTTGTAGCAATTCCACATATGAAAATTTGGATGACTTAAGTTATGTAATTATATTCTTGTAGTGTAAAAAAGTGTGTGTATGCTTACACTTTTACATTATAATTTTGGCCCCCTAATTTACAGGCCTTAATTAAGCTTATAATTTACCAAATTATGCATTCCAAAGCCTATTTTTTATTGTTTTTAAAAAAGGGGAACTAGTATTAAACAAATGAATTCAATCATTAAATTGCCCTAAATCAAATGTGTCCTAGAAATTTGGGCTAGGACTCACTTTCCCAAGGGTGAATGGGTTCCCCTTCTTAGCCAAGACCTAAATTCAAATATGTTATTGGTGGAATTTTAATGTCCAAAATTCAAATATGAAATGTTAGCTTTTAGAATCTATTATTTGGAAAATTGGATAAACACCTATAAATACCTAGTATTTTTATCATTTGAGATCTAACATGAAATATATTAGCAAACTTATGGTCAAGAGAAACATTTTATAGCATTATTACAATTCAAGATCCAACATCTTGTCAAATTTTATGTGTGATCATGTTCATGCTACGTGAAGGCTGACATTGTTATAGGTCTCCAAACATTCAAGAATTCAAGCAAATCAAGAAAGAAAGATCCAAGACCCTTGAAGAGATGTGTATGTCTCCAGTCTTTCAAGGAAGCCATTAAAGGGTGGTGAGTTGCAACATTGTATTCATTCATCATTTCCTTCATTTCCATTCAAGGTTTTATCATTAACATTGCCATTGTGGAACTGGAAACACTAACACAGGTTTTGAATAAGGAAAGCCTCTATATGGCACAACATTTCCCCTCTTTGTGAATGTGCAAGTTTCAGGTTTGAAGTGGATTGAAGAGACTTTGAAGATCCATTAAATGCATTGTTACATTTTTTGTCATCAACCTTATCGAGACATGAAAACTCACCTACAAGATTTACTTACAACATTTCAACTATGGGATAGGAAGAAAATAGAAGCTCGGATCCAACATCAAAGGACCCCAAAATTTGAGTAGGACACCCTTACAAGGACTCAATGGCCACATGGCAACCTAGTCCTTGTAGGAACAACAGAACCAAATTTTTGGCGTAGGTACATATCAATTTGTACCTTCCAGATCAGTCGGATCTTGACTATTTTTGTTTATCAGTTGTTGGATAATTACATTTATTACATTATGTCATATGGTTTAATTAGGTAAATCATTCACAATCATTTCAAAATCATTGCCATCCTCAAAAGGATGCTTATCTAGGTTTGATTAGCTTGACTTTGAGCTTGATATTCAATCTATTCACCTTGTTGATTTGTGTCCCAATGAAACTATAGAAATAATAAAATACACCCTAGCCTTGGCACATTCAACTTAGAGTGCAACCACATTTTTATGTTTCATTTTGGTGAACCTGACATGTTAATACTACAAAAAAATTGAAATTGGAAGTTTTCCAAACCCTAGATCTAGGTTTTTCTTTGCATTGTTTTGCATTTCTCATTTAGGGTTTCATTTTTGCATTATAAAAATCATAAAAAAAATAAAAAAATAATGCACCATAAGTTGCATCAAGGTTTATCTCAATCATCTTTAGATCTGATTTGCATTCAATAGGTCATTAAAGTTTGAAATTTCTCATTGCATTACATCTCTCATTTAGGCCAAAAAGTAAAAAAAATGTATTGTTTTGTTTCAAGTTTGCATCAAATCTTCATTTCCTGAATTTTGCATCTTACATCCAGTCAATTGTTGTATGATTAAGATCTAGAAATTGCATTCGCAATTTTCCCAAGTTATTATTTCACATTTGCATTTGAATTACATTATTAAAAATTGAAGAAATTCTAGAAAAATAGTCAGTGTTAAGGTTGTCTGTAAACAAAAATTGCAACCTTAAACAATAACTTAGACATTCAATTTTTTAGTTTTCAGACCCCTGATCAAGGAATTTCAGTAGCCATTGGGCGACCCTATCCTTGTACAGGTGTATTAACTGAAATTTTCACACATTTTTGTGTCTTCTTGCTCAGTTTAGTTGTTTCTACAAAACCAAAAATTAGAATTCATAATTGCATCTTTAGGCATCTTTCATATAGTTCAAACAGAGAAAAAAATTACATTGTTTGATTTCAAAATTGCATCAAAATCATTATTTTCAGATTGTGACATCTTAGAATCGATGAATTGTCACATTTTAGATCTCAAAATTGCATTCAAAACTTGTAAGAACATTTTCACCTTTGTTTCACACTTGCATTTTGAAATACATTGTCCTAAATTGAGAAAAATCTACAAAAATATAATATGTTCAACCTATTTGCAACTAGAGAAAGAAACATTAAACAACAACATAAAAATTCAATTTTTTAGTTTTTAGAACCCTATATAAAGACCCATTCACCATTGGTCAACCCAGTCCTTGTATAGGTGTCTCAGAAAACTTTTGCAAATATTTTTGTCTCTATAGTTGCATTATGTTGCTACTCGCAAATATCTAATTTAAAATTTTGAAACAGTGTTATTGCATGTGTAAGAAAGGTGTCATTTTTCTTGATTTGTTGCAAATTTAGGAAAATTTGTTACATTCCAAATCTGTAGGATAATTTTTACATCATTTTCTCATTGAAAAAATCTTGTTTTATCATAATTCATATTCTATTATCAAATCTTGTTGAGCATTTTAATGCATTTTTGTTACAAGCATATGAAAATGAGTTTATTTCCCCTCTTTTGTTGCTTTTCATTGATCTCTCTCCCACTATCCCTCCTATGAGTGGGGATAGCTTAGTAAAAGAGAACACAATCTTATACAATCATGACAATCATTTTTTTTCTTCTCCTAATAACTCTCCTACTTGTGACAAAGATATCTTGGTGTTAGAGGATCGAATCATTGAGCATTATGAGAATCCTATTTTTTTCTTCCCCTACCTCTCCTACTTGGGAAGATATTGTTGGGCAAGAGGATAAAATCATAAACAATCATGACAATCATAATTTTCCTTCCCTAGATACATCTCATACTTTTGAAAAAGGTAACTTGGTGTTAGAAGATCCAATCATCGAGAGTCATGAGAATCTTGTTTGTCCTTCTCCCAATGCTTCTCCCACTTGGGAAGATATTGTTGGACAAGAGGATGATATCATTGATACATGTATTTAAAAATATAGTAAGATGCCTTCCTTATATGAAGATGCTAAGGTGACATTATATTCCCCCTTGATAGAAGATCATCAACAAGAAGTCAAGTCCGTTGAGGTTATGCACACAAGTGACTATTAGATCTCCTCTAATTATTGGACTTCCTAAAACTCATTTTGCACCTCCTAAGAGTCCTCTAATTTTTGGAACTCCTAAGTCACCTCCTAAACCAATTCTCATTATAGGACCTCCCAAACCTCATGACCACATCCTAATCTTTGCAAAACAACTTACAAGTAATCATGCATCACAGTAACCTAGTTATTATACCGTAGCTCACACATATAATACTAGGAGCAATAATCAACCAAAGTAAACTCAAACTCTCATTCTAGTGTATCTCCCACCTCCACCTAACACTCTACAATGTAGTGATAAAGGATTTTATCTTGTTGAGAAACTTCGCCGCACTCTTGCTAAGATATCCTTGTGGGATTTGGTTCAAACATCACCAACTTATCATGACATGCTTATGAATTTAGAAGAATAGGGTAAATGGGTTAAGACAATATGATTTATAGGGAATATTAATTAAATAAATAAAACATTATTTAATTAATATAGGGGATTGAAGATAGATGAATTAGCCTAATAAATTGACCAAATGTAATGGTCAATTTTAGATGTCTATAATTTTGTTAATTTATTTTATGGATAATATAAGGATATGAAGTGTATTTTAGGATTTAAATTAATTTATTTATAGAAAATGACTCATTTTATTTATTTAAATAAAAGAAATAAATAAGCTCCATTAATTAAATATGGTAATGAAGAATGATTAATAATAAAATTAATGTGTAAGAATAAAGCAAATGAGGGTGGAAGAAAAATTTTAGTGTCTATAATTACATTCAAAAATTAATAAAGTATAATTAAACATTGACAAGTAAGTTAAAAATTGCATTCTAAAACCTAGTTTTGGAAAGTAAACATCAATATGTAAACCATTAATCAAGAGTTAGAAACTTACATGAAGTGTTCCAAACTTAACTAGAGCAATTTGAGTCATTAAGCATGTAGAATGCAACTAAGGATGCAAAATGGAAGGGCCTTGCAGTAGTAGTCCAAAAAGGTCTTGGATATTGTGAGGAGGGAGATAGGCCTTTTATTAGTAGATTGAATGACCTTGATTTGGGTTCTAAATTTTTTGATATTGATAGGTTGTAAAAAATATTTAGAGGATCTATCATCAACTTTGAGCTAGTGAAAATAGTAACTGATTTGGTTGCCTTATGCTCTAGATTATATAACAATCTTAAGCTTATTCTTCAACTAAGCTACCAAACTCTTAAGTTGGGTGTCAAAAAGATTATTTCTAACTGAGTGGAAATCAACACAAACCCCTTGACAATGGTACCTTCAACTCTCTAGTGTATCCTCATCAATTACTTGTTAAATGATTAAATAAAGATGGAGGTGCAAGATTTATAACATTGTACCATTCAATCTAAATGATAGCCATCACAAAAATATGACTTCGGTTTATACATCTAAATAACAAGATAATTTTCATACGAAAAAAGTGTTGTATTGAGAGAGAACTACATGTTGCACAGACAATTTTTGTTGCACCAAAACATCGACCTATTAATGCCCAATACAACTCCCAGAGTTAATGAACCCATGGGAGGCAGTCAAGCCATGTCACGAACCCAAGTGCTATGTTGCACATCACAAGGAGACCAAGGGTGCACACCTTGCAACAATCCACCCCCCTTGCTAGCACAAGCGAGGGGTTCAGACGGTTGTCGTTGCACCAAAAGATTGACCTATTATTGCCTGATACAATCACCAAATTTAATGAATCCATTGGAGGCGGTTAAGCCATGTCACAAACCTAAACGTTGCGTTGCACAACACAGAGAGACCAAAGGCACACACTTGCAATACTACAAACTCAAGAAAGATTTGCAATCCCATCCAAACTAAAAGGTGATGGGATTATAGTCAAATAAAATGATTTTACAATTATATACAAAAAAATAAAACATATGTTAGTGAAAAATGATGACAACCAAGGCATTTCATGGCCATGTCCAATTCAAATCAGTAGTTAGAAGCAACCATATGTTGAAAGAAATATAATCTAATCACGATTGAGTTTACTCCTTATAAGGCAAATAAACATTTTGACAAACTGTGATCCAATATCATAATCTAAACCATTCTCGAAAAAGATGTGGAATATCGATTCATTTTGTCCAACTTATCCCTTTGGATTTGTGTGACTAGTGTTTATTTATATAATTAGAGTAATAATATACTGAGGATAGAGATGCTTCTCACGGTTTCACTTTTATTTTGTTAATCTAATGCAATTGCAGACCTATAACCACTCGTCATAACAATTCTAGAATACTAATTCTATATTGAAAAAATGGACGCCATCGTAATCAACCGGCTAAATTCTGAGAGAAACCAAGAAAAATGATGTGACTTCCCAGAAATTCCTAGGTAACACCCCACTTTCTTTACTAAACAAAATCTACGTTCAAGCATAATATTGTAGTTGCGAAAAATGGCAAAGATAAAAGACACCAAATGCCCATTTAATATTCAAATATGAAGCAGGTAGAATAAGAAAATTCAAGCATTCCAAGAGGACAGTTGGTGTCTTACATAAGAAAATACTAATCTAAGCTTGACAATCAAAGCATGGGCATTTTACTATATTTTACAACCTGCTTTGTGGGCCTTAAAGATGCTAAATGTCCATTCATAGTATTTGCAGATCCCTCATAATCCGCGTTATTTGATGACTTTAGTTATCTATATAAATAATCATGGAGATTAGACTTTTTGATTTGAGAAAAGACTTATGTGGTATAACAGATAATAGTGAGAATGAGAAATTAATGCATGAGTTTCTGCAATGGATGAAGATTGAAAGTTATAACGTGATATTGTTCGAATCAGTCTTATCTATCAATTTACAGTGCAGGGTAAAATTTGATAGGGCTGAGCCGAATCAATATCACGTCTTATCTCTTTCTTCAGAATTGAAGAACCATTTTCATTTTAGGGTTTCAGTGGCAAGCCATTGTGCTACAATTCTAATAAGTTCTCTGTTTTGTCTAACTATTGGTTGAATGAAAATACTGCAATTATAAATCCATCAACTCTTTCATTATGTTCTTCATCAAAGTTGAATTTATTAGAGAGTCATCTCTATGTTATATTTCTAAAGATCTGACATTACAGTTTGTTTGTACGTCGACAGAACTGGCAATTGCATGCAAGACAAGGGCTGAGGAAAGACATGAATGAGGATTTGCTACAAGAACTTGGGGATTGAAAAATTTTACGGTATTTGTTTATTTTTATTTTCAATTATGGAAAATTCCATCGATTTCTACCTAGCTTTCCTCTTCTGTGAGGAGATCCTTTCTTGGCTGTGTAAGTATCTTATCATTTCTATTGTGATCAATAACACAAACGGAACAGGTCTGTTGGACTTGAATTTGTTGTAGACTGTATTGTATTGTGATTTGGGGAAAATTTCCAGGTCTTTCTCAGGAGTTAATGGGATTTTACTGGTTCATCTTTAAGTGGGTTCCATCAGTTTTGATTTTTAACATCTGGGAAGAAATATCCATGCCATGGAAGAGGGGCAAGAAAAAGAATTAACAAATGGTACCTAGATTATAATGTAATAATTTAGGTGATCTTATTACATAGGAGTAGCGGTAAAATGTAGCAGTTTCCAACATTTCTCAGGCTTCCAGCTGCAGTAATATTGCTTGCCATGAATAGCTCTAAAGAATTTGGTTTTCATATAAAAAGATTTAATTATAATATTATATTGGTTAATGATTAGAATCTATATTGAATGAATTATGTTACAATGCTAATAACCAGAATTTCGTACGTTTAGATCCTTTTAATGGGCCCTCTTCTTCATAAGCATTTACTAGGCCATTTTTTATAACATGCTTATTTTTTAATCAGGAACCAGGAACATATTTGGTGTTTATGGTAATTGCACCTTGTTATAATTTTGTAAATTGTTAATGCATTTAAATCTTTTGCAAATACATTGTTCCAGCTTTAAGGAATTTGTGATTCCTTTGCTTTTATTGCGTGCCAATGCTCAGTACACTGTGATTCATGGTGCACTCCATGAAAGAGAACAGTTTAGATCAGGGTGTACAGTATTGCTTTTGTTTGTTTTTGAAGGACTAGTAAGGTATATGTAAGAGCATCACTTTGTACGGAATAAATTTTCTTAGTATTTTCTATGTTTGAATATATGGGAATCTAGATGTCTAGCATAAGGAGCCAATACATTGTGGTAACTTGCTGGGTGTTTAAGTAGGGATTCAATTCTCTGATAAACAATTAAGACATGATAAATCTTTAAACGTTTTTTAATCAATAAAGATATGATACACAATTTAATTTCATTAAAAGGGATTATTGAATAGCAATAGGCACAACTATTTATAGATCTATTGGCCAAACCGTACATGTTTTTTAAATTTTGGGTATGAGCTATTCTATGAAGTTTTTGATAAATAGGGTTAAAAAATTTGTATATATTGGTCTTTTAATGACATCTTTAGATGTTGCTTCAAATATTCAGTAAACTCAAATTTTACAAATCAATGCAAATTATTTTTGCTGGCTGAGTTGCACTTATCAATCTCAAGAGTCGAAAAATCAACTCCTCTCTTGAAATGAAGCTAAAAGCATCCTCCAAGGTCTTAGGATCACTGGGTCTCAATATTACTAGA
The DNA here is from genome assembly GCA_007115665.2 of Sequoiadendron giganteum. Lineage (NCBI taxonomy): Eukaryota > Viridiplantae > Streptophyta > Pinopsida > Cupressales > Cupressaceae > Sequoiadendron > Sequoiadendron giganteum. The sequence goes on from CM021107.1 coordinate 6,795,275, forward strand.
TGGTTTAGTAGTTAAGTGTTTGTTGTTTCAACAAGGAGCATATTTAGATTCCTAGTCAAATTATCAAGTAATCAAATTTCAAGCTTAGACTTATGGGTTTCTTAATTTCTAAAGAAAGAGTAAACATGATTTTAACCCGTGCCTTCATTAAAACTAAAAAAGATTCATATTAACTAAATGAAATTTATGTTTTTATTTTCATGAAAACAATATAATAGAAACAAACTTGTCAATATAAACATTCTCTCAAATTCACAAGCAATTTGTTGATTTCATAAAAAATACTAAACTAAATTAGAAAAAATTGAATCTAATATAATTGATTGTAAAAAAAATGAAAGATTAAAAGGGAAAGAGGAAAGAAACAGTTAGAGTTATCGTAGAAAATGAGCCCATGTTCTAGATGAATCAAATAAATTGGAACCAATATTTTCTCAATCTATTGGTGCACAACTGAAACATGAGAAGTTATCTTCAAAGTATTGGCCAATCACTAGCATCCTATACCATCATCCACCATTTTTATATGCTCAATGAACTACCAAACACCAACAATTGACATGGAGTTCATAAGATTTGACTTGTATACTATGAAACATGATTTGATATATTCAATAATTCCAACCAACTTCCAAATAGCATAGGCTAAAATATAAATTTTATTAACAAAGGTGAAAATTACAACAACAAAAATAAGGAATTATAGCATCTATCAAGAACCTCTTCTTTGTGAACCTCACCTTTATATAGACCTATTTACATCAATTAAATATTCTTTTCAAACCCCCTCGTATCTTCCTTGGTACCAATTTCAAAACAAAAATATTTTAAATCTTTGACCTATCCATCCAAATCCATCTATCAATTTACAAATCAATCATTTTAAAAATAAAAACCTACCTTAATTTGATATGCTTATCTCCAAAATATATTAAAAAATTTTAAAAATTAAAATTATAAGATATGCCCACATGCATTTTAAATAAACTTATGTCCTCAATTTTTAAACACTTCCCTTCCCCAAAATATCCCCACATGCCCACCTCTTAATTTCTTAAAAAGAAAGAAAATATATTTTATGATTATTTATGCATGTCCGTTTTTTTTTAATATTTGACTAGGAACCTACTCAAATCAATATGGATTTGAGAGGAAGCAAATATATTTTATTTTTTCCTAACAAGGATTAGGCTTACCCAATATACCTCTCTTTTTCATCTTTCACTTTCTCATTTATCTTAAGATATCACATATCTTAAGCTTGATGCCTAGCATATTCTTTATTCCCAATACCTATCACTATATTTATTTAAATTTTATGGTATGTTAAGTAAACTTTTACTTTCTTCTTTTTTCTTTACCCACATGCCTCTCCATATTTTCCTTTCATGACATGTTAATTGTTCTTAACCTTCACATTTTCAATGTTTCTTTTTTACTCATAGCAATGTTTCCTTTTTATTAATGGCATGTGAATAAACTTTAATCTTCCTCATATAGGTGTATAGGTGTGAATTTGTGCCCCTCTCATAAATTTCCCTTTTACACCCTCTACTTTAGGAAAATAATCCCAATTAAGAAACTCTACATCATTGATTTGTAGTGCATCCACTTGGCACTTGTCCTTTGTGTCGGTGGGGGAATTTCTATCAGGGACACACATGCAACACATGGGCATCTACGCGGCGCTTTGACGTCCTTGATAGATTCCTACCACTAAAATCTGTAAAGGTGTTACGTTCTCCATTGGTGATGAAGCGTAATGCCTCTACACCTTCCTTCCGACTTGAGAATGGCTCTTTCCCTCCTAAATCCTCTTCAAATGCATATCTTTCTCTTTCATGCCATCCTCTACACACTAAATTTATCTTGCCTCATGATTCTCGAGCTTCTACGCAACTTCTCTACATTTGGCTACACTTTTTCCACCATTGGAGTTGCGACTTGGTGTCCTACAAGACTACTTCTTCATTGTTGCAGAAGCATAGACCTTACCAAGCTTGCATCCTCCTCTACATGCTTGAGGGAACCTTGATTGAGAAGGTGATATCATTTCATTTCTCTATTTCCATAGCATTGTCACTTGATTTACGTAGCATAGTGTTATTCTTATTGTTTGGCATCTTTCATATTACTCTCTTTATCATATTTTCTATCTCATGGATTTCTTGGTTGTTTGTGGAGGTGGAAACACCAAAGCATGGGTTTGATTATGGAAAATAGTCAAACCCCCTATATAGCCCCAAAAAAAATTTCTTCTCTTGGTTGTGTGTAGATATACATTCGTGTAGAGCTTGCTAGTGAGTTGGACTTCTTGTGAGTTGATCTACATCACCTTCGCTTTTATCATCTTCTATATCACTTTTCTAGTTATCTTGTTTATTTTGTTTATTATTATCTCAGTTAGTGTTTTAAACCTCAACCGCTAAGTAGTAAGTTTTTTTGTTACTTTTACTGTGCCTTCATACTTTTTGGTCGTATGGACGCCAGCATCCGAGAGAGACACCAACGCACCGCATTTTTGTCCCTAACCCACATTGTTATCCTCTGGTAGAGAGTTGTCTGAGGTACAGTTTAGGTTCCAAAAAGCTACTCATTTAGCCCCATCAAAATTCTTAGGTAAGTAGAGTGATAGAAGCACTTGAGAGTGCTCTTCATTCTCTATCCTTGACCTAAAATCTCTTATCCAACTTGAGGTAGATTAGGGTAGCCCTCTACTCTCAACGTCCGTCCATTTCTTTGTGTTAACACTTTTTCCCTCACACTCGACAAGTGTTGTTGACTCAGGTTTTGTGAGGTTTTATGAGCATCACAACCCAATCTACAACCTCTAGGGCTGTCAGGAGAAGTGTGCGACACTTACCAATGTAAAAGACAAAGGTCACTTCCAATTTTACTACTGGTTTCACTACAGGCTTTACAAACGAGATGGGCTTCATTGACAAGATTGATCATGTGCCTACTCCTCTGACATCCCCTATAGGTTTGTCTATAAATAAGGATGATTTTATACACATCCTTGTAGAAAACCTCCAGGCATTAGAAGGTAGGTTGTTATACTTAGAAAATAATTTGGATAAAGCTCCAAATATGACAAGAATCACTAGGCTTGTTAACGAAGTGAGATACATATTAGGAAAGGATCATACGGGTGTAGAAATCTTATGTGGCCTCACCAATCTAACTGAAACATGCATCCCTTCATTTAACACTGGATTAGGTACTAATCGAGAAGCAGTACTTGGTGCCTATGAAAGATAGATAAGTGTTTCGATTCCCACTACCTTTGTATGCATGGCTGAAATAGGCCCCTTGATCAGTGTTTCCTCTACTCCTCGGCAACCCCTCACAGTCAAGGTGAGTAGAACACCCCTTGGCTTCAGTTTCACCCCTCCTACTACCTTTGGTAGTGGCTCAGGCTTTGGTGGAATGAGTGGCAGTGGTGGTTTTGCTAGCGGTGGTGGCGATGGTAGTAGTGGTTTTGGTGGAGGCCATGGTGGTGGCTTTGGTTGAAGCCACATTAGTGGTTCTAGTGGTGGCTCTGGTGGAGGCCGCGGAGGTGGTTTTGGTGGTGGAGGCTCTAGTGGAGGTTCCACTGGATCTTTGTCATCTCAAGTCCCTATTTTGAATGATATCTTACAAAACATGGGTCAGATGCAAAACCAATTGGTGAGTCTTTCCCAGGCTTCTACCCAACCTATCTTCCAACCCTTTTTTTGACATAGTCCATTGTCGATAATGATTCTGAGCACTCCTTTCCTAAAGGGAATGGAGATCCGCAAACACATGTATCAGCCTTTAATGTGTTGAAAAAGAAAACTGAGGGGGTGGGTGAATCAGTTGTCACAGATTTAAACCTTAATTCTTTCACCAAAACTAATCCTTAACATTGCTTAAATGATTAAACATGAAATGCAAGTGCAAAAATTGAAAACCATCACAAAAACACAATAACACCAAAAATTTACATGGAAAACCCAATAAGTGAAAAACCATAGTGAGGAATAACTCACACTATAGAGAATATAAAAAATGATTTTAAGAGGCTCACTTCCTAAGAAATAAGGCTCACTACCAAAACAAGGACTCACTATCCAGATTAGGACTCACTATCCAAGAGGGCTAACAACCTGGAGGGCTCACTGCCACAAAGATACAAAGAAGATAGAAGAGAAATGTTACAAAGAGAAGATAATCTTGATGCAACATAGAAACCCCTCCACAATTTTCTCAACCACTTACAGACATGCATGAATGATATAGTACACCTTCTACTCACTGCATCTGGAAACTCAACATTTAGGCTTCACACTGATCATCCACACTTGCATCACACACACTCACTAATTAGCATCAATCTCGCATCAATCTACTCTATTTCTTTACGCTGATCTCTCTTTGTACTTTCCTTCATTTCACCACTAACTCGTCCTACTTTTATACCATCTTCAACTTTGAAACATATCCAAATTCAGCCATCCAAATTTAAATTCAAATTATGTCGGCACCAAAAAATCCTAGGGTGGAATTAGAATGAGGGCAACCCAAACACACGCTTCATAAGGACCCAAATAGATCCAAGCCACTTCATCAACTTTGAAGGTAGTGTTGAACAAAAGGTCAACCACACCAGTGTAAAACACATAGAACAATTAAGCACGAACCTTCCAGATACTGAAATCATTTTCAATATAATCAAAAAAACTCAACTCTAGAACTACAAGTCATAAGACTTTACCAAAGAGAAATCCAGAGCAAAAATATTTCTCCCAGACCTCAACCAAAAACACATAACACCACAGTTCATAATTGGTGAGCATAACTCACACTATACAATGAATCAACAGCCAAAAATATGGATATAGCATCTTCTAACAACCATGATCAACATATTTTAACAACACAAACATAGGAGCAAATCCTAGAGAAAAACCCGAAGCAACCACTGAACACCTGCAATATTTCTTCAATACAATTTTCTCAATATCCTTGACATATGCAGTCAACAACAACTGGTTGATAACTAGTTGACATCAATGAAAACACCTTCATTATTTCCATTCTTACAACAATATCCCCCTTTATCATTGATGGCAACACGTGATGTGAAAAACCATAAAAGACACCATACTAGCTCTAAATACACTTCTCAAGATTTCTCTTTTTGTTTATCCCCCTTTGTAGATAATCTTTTATGTTCTTCCTCTTTTCTCTTTCACACTTTTTTCCTCTCCTTGTTTTGTTTGTTTGTTTATTTTTTTTCATATTCTTTCTCTTCTTTTTCACATGCTTTCTCTCCCCCTTTGACATCAATGGCAAAGGCAACATATATTTTATATTGATTTCCTCTTTGACATTAAAAAAGCAAAATACTCACAATGACAACACCTGACACTACCTACTCCCCCTAAGAGGTAGCCACCAAAACATCAGTCTAGAAGAAAGATAGATCATAGATCCACAAGAATGATGCATCTCCATATGCATCTAGTTCAAGAAAGGAGAGGAAATGACCCCTAACTTCTCCCAGAGGTACTCAAAAGTATCTTTAAGAAGAGCCTTCATGAATATATCAGCAATTTGATCTTTCATGAGAATATATTCAAGTTTTACTTCACTCTCCATGACCTTCTCTCTCAAGAAATGATACCTAATTGGTGGAATTCATGGTAGGAGGGTCCTCAAAGAGAAAAATTTGGGTCATGTAGCTAGAGTAACACAACAAAAGCAATTTAAAACTTGGAGGAAAATGCAGATACAAACATCCTTATTATCAGAAATTTTGATTACATATAGTCGGCCACTTCTAGGCTTACAGATTCAGCTCACAGGCCGGTTACAACATGTTCAAAATACAATTCTCATACATGCGAGCAAAAATCTTACAAATCAAGATCTATATACATATTAATCTACTTGATCTTTATTCATTGTCATTCTCATGATTCATTACAAACTTTATATCATATCCACAAGTCAAGAAACATTTGGGTCGGCCAAAGATCATTACAATCTTTGATGAAGGAAACGTAATGTGTGCAAGAATAGGTCGGCCTCAAATATGAATTTCTTCCATGGTAGATGTGCATGATGAAGTGTGGACCTAAGATTAAGGTCGAGGACACTCCATGGAATAGATCAAAACACATTGTGAGGATCCGCAAGTTATGGGAAGGATCCACGATCGATCAAACTAGTTGTTATGTTTTGAAATTATTCTGGGGCCAGTTCCAAAATTGTCACTCAATCCAGAAGCGATAAAATTATGAAAAAAGATCCAATTGAGCTGAAAACTTGGAATAAGGAAATTGAAAATGTCCACAATAAAACCATAGGTACGCGAGATCTGGTGAGAAAACATGAAGAAGTACTGGATCTACCAACTTGATCAAGAACAAGAACAAAACTAAATGAAAATATTTTTGGTTGATGCAAGATTTCCAAGAACCAAGGATGCTCCTGCTTTAGACATCTGAGGTTAATTAAAAGTGAGTCCCTCACTTTTCTAGGGCCAAAGGAAAACCAATACAGTCTACCTCAGCTTGAGAAATCCAAGAAGAATCCTCCACTGCTCTACCTTTCCATTTCACCATATATTCTTTGTATTGTCTACCACTCAACTCTTTCTCCCATCTCTAACATCCAAAATCTATTTTATCCCATCTGATTGTTGTTTAGGAAGTTGTTCTTCCAATTTTCTTTACTGTCTTCACTAAATTTTGCTTCATGGTACTGATGAAGATTTGCAACATTGAATATAGGTGATATACCCATGTCATCTGGTAACTCTACTTCATATGCATTTCTTGAATCAAACTTCTTCAAAATCCTACAGGGTCCAAACTTCCTCATCTTGAGCTTACTGTATGTGCCAACTAGAAATCTTTCCTTCCTCAAATATACCATTACTTCATCTCCAACTTCAAACTCCTTATGCCTCCTTTTTTCATCTACTCGCTCCTTATACTTTCGGTTCATATCTTCCAAATGTTATTCACTTGATTATGCACTTTCTTCATATGTTTTGCAAATTCCTTTGCTTTTGCACTCCTTTTATCTTCTATGTTGGGGCAGGTGCATGGAAATCGGTAGCCAATTTCTGTCCAATTTACTTTTTCATCCTGAAATAGCGAAAACATAAGTGTGTTATAGTAAAACGCACTCGTGTTATGGCTTGGTAATGATCGAGCCTAGGATCGGTCATTATCAAGCCATAACATGAGCGTGTTATAATGCGCTCATGTTATGGTTTAAATTTCAAAAAATGTGTGCATTTTGAGTTCAAAAATTGTGCATTTTTTGAAATCAAAAAAACATTTCCAAAATGCGAGCGTGTTATAACGCGCTCGCGTTTTGGTCTACATTGAATTTTGTTTCTTCTATTTTTCTTGTCTCTTTCTTCTTGTTATCTTTTAGGGAAACTATATACATGAAATAAGTTGAAATTTACTTTCTTATACTTTAATTTATATTTCATGTATATAGGAAGTATGTTTGAGAGTGGTTTCGGATCTCTAGGAGTTATAATGCAAATTCCAGTATTTGGAATATCTCAAAAATTTCAAAATTAGTCAAATTTCAATAATCAGCATGTCAAATTTTAGTAATCAGCATGTCAAATTTTAGTAATCAGCATGTCAAATTTCATTAATCATCAAGTTGTATCATCTTTCTCTCTCTATCTCACTCATTTTTTATCCCTTATGCTCTAGACCTCTCTCTCACACTCTCTCCTTCCCTCTATACTTCTATCTATCTAGCCTCTCTCTCCCCCTCCATCCCTCCCTCCTTTCCTCCTTCCCTCCTTCCCTCCCCTCTAATTTTCTCTATCTCCCCCCTCTCTCTCTTCCTTCCTCCCACCCACCTTCCCTCTCTACTTCAATCTATCTAACCTATCCCTATCTGCCTCTCTCTCTCCCTCCATCATCTCTCTCTCTTCCTTCATCCCAACCACCTTCCCTCTCTACTTCTCTCTATCTAACCTATCCCTCTCTACCTATCTCTCACCCTCCCTCCTCTCTCTCTCTCAATCTCTCCACCTTCTTCCTTCCCTCCTCTCTCTCATTCTCTTTATCACACTTCTATCTCCCTCTATCCCTCCCTCCTCCCCTCTCTACTTCTATATCTCTCCCTCCCTCCTCCCCCCTCTCTATCTCTCCTTCCCTATATAATTCTCTCTACCTCTCTCCATCTCTACCTCTCCCTCCCTCATTCCCTCTCACTCTCCCTGTCTCTCTCTATCTCTCTTAATCTCCCAACCGTCCTCCTTCCCTTTGTGTTTCTCTCTCACACACACTCTCTCCCTCCCCCATATCTCTCTCTTTGGTTTAGGCTTTATGGTTTATGGTTTAGGGTTTAGGGTTTAGCATTTAGGGTTTAGGCTTTATTGTTTATGGCTTAGGCTTTAGGTCTAATCCCCTCTCTCTCCCCCTCTCTTAGGTCTATCCCTCCTTTTATCCCTCCCACCCCCTCTCTCTCTCTTAGGTATATCTCTCACCCCCTCTATCTCTATCTCTTAGGTCTCTCCCTCCCACCCTAACAAGATAGCACTCTCTCTCTCTCTCAGGTATCTCCCTCCCGCCCCCTTCCCCTCTTCTCAAGTATCTCCCTCCCACCCTAACTAGAGAACACACACACTCTCTCTGTCTCTCTCTAAGGTCTCTCCTGCACCTCTCTCTCTCTCTAAGGTCTCTCTCACACCTCTCTCTCTCTCTCTCCTAGTTCTCTCCCTCCCACCCCCTCTCCCTCTCTCAAATCTCTCCCTCTCACCCTAAATAGAGAATCTCTCTCTCTTCCTCTCAGCCCATATATCTCAGGTCTCTCTCTACCATCCCCTCTCTCTCTCCCAGCCCCTCTCCCTCTCTCAAGTCTCTCCCTCCCACCCTAATTAGATAACTCTCTCTCTCTTCTCTCAAGTCTCTCCCTCCCACCCTAACTAGAGAACTCTCTCTCTCGGGTCTCTCTCCCTCTCTTAAGTCTCTCCCTCACACCCTAACTAGATAACTCTCTCTCTCTCCCTCCTATCTCCCTCTCCACCTATCCCTCTCTCTCAGGTCTATCCCTCCCACCCCCTCCATCTCTCTCAATTATATCCCTCCCAACCCCTCCCCTTCTCTCAAGTCTCTCCCCCCATGCTAACTAGAGAACACACACATACACACTCTCTATCTGGTTTCTCTCTCACACCCCCTCAGTCTCTCTCTCTCTCTATCTATCTTCCACTCCATATTTATCCCTCTCCCTCCCTCCCACCTCGTCTCCATATCTCAGGTCTCTCCCTCCCACCCTAACTAGAGAACTCTCTCTCCCATATCTCTTAGGTATCTCTCTCCCACCCCCTCTCCCTCCCACCCTAAATAGAGAACTCCATCTCTCTCTCTCTAGTCTCCCTCTCTCACCCCCTCTCCCTCTCTTAAGTCTCTCACTCCCAACCTAACTACAGAACTCTCTATCTCTCTCTCCCCCTCTCTCTCCATCTCTACCTCTCTTTCAACTCTATCCCTCCCACCCCCTCCCCCTCTCCCTCTCTCAAGTCTCTCCCTCCCACCCTAAGTAGATAACTCTCTCTCTCTCTCATGTCTCTCCCTCCCACCCCTCCCCCTCTTCTCAAGTCTCCCTCCCACCATAACTAGAGAAATCTCTCTCTCTCTACCCTTTATCTCTCTCCCACTCATCCCTATCTATCTCGGTCTCTCTCTCTCTCTTAGGTCTTTACCTCCCACTCCCTCTCCCTCTCTCGAGTCTCTCACTCTCACTCACTCCCTCTATCTCTCTCCCCTCTACCCTTAACCCTAAACCCTAAACCCTAAACCCTTAACCCTTAAACCCTAAACCCTTAAACTCTCTACTCTTAACCCTCTACCATCTATCTCTATCAAGTCTCTCCCTCCTACCCCCTCTCCCTCTATCACGTCTCTCTCTCACTCACTGACTCCTTTTATCTCTCTCCCCTCTACCCTCTACCCTT